>JANHGO010004752.1:0-24331 GCA_024606505.1 Aquila spilogaster
AATGAGCTGATAGCATATAAATGACAGTACTGTGAGGGTGAAGGTGACATAACCTTTTTCCTTCTATTTGATGTTTGCCTTTGAAAAAATACAGATCTTCTCAAAACGTACCACATTATTACAAAGTGCCACATCATTCAGCAAGGAGGCTACGATTGCTTTATCATTTTAAAGCCCTTTCTTTTTTTGCTCTCCTCGTGGCCCAAGAAACAAGAACACTTTCTATATCATCATTAAGGTAATAAAAATCTGAATGCTTTCCTGTGCCATTACCAGTGCTCATGGCCACACTGCACATCCAGTGACAACCCATTGTGTTTTAGCATTCGCGCCAATGACCACACTGGTAACATGGCAACAGTACAGTTGTGTTTGAATCACACCTAAACCATCCGTTGTTGTTTCCTGGGTGTCATTTTTGTTTCCTCCTATCGAGGATAATGCTAAGAGGTCTACTCATCATTGCTGACTCCCCAGCTCTGTGTGTCACTACCAGAGCACTGCCATTTATAACAAGTTGCCTCCCCTCGCAGCCCGCTCTGCTCGATGGTGTCACACCCCATTGTGTGCCCAAATCCCAATCACCATCCGTGCGGTAATGAGCTGTGATTCCATCAGCACTGCCTTGGATCATCACTGACACCATCGTGCCCAGGGAAGGGAGGTACCGAGGGTAAAGATAAATACAATGGTGATCAGATAGCAGCAGATGTATAGAAAACATAAGCGACAGATTAAGGAGGTAACCAAATGTATTAGGTTATTAAAGTTTGCTAGAGTGTAGCAATGTAGCTCTTCTGCTGCAGTTATTCTGCTTAAAAGCTTTAATACGGGCTTAAGAAAGAACACCTCCAGGTTTCTCTTCCCTGCCCTAAACACTTAGGGACGTGGCAGCCAATGAGTAGATCACTTCCCTGCTAAATATTGTGTCTTCAAATGAAAAACGATCAGCTTTCATTCCTCTTTCACCAGATCTTGTAGACATTTTGCACCCAAACAACGCGTAGATCCCAGAAATTGTCTCTTATTTTAGAAGTATTTCACCTTTTAATTCAGGTCAGTCGAGGTGGGTACTTTAATTTGTTTGTTTTACTTTAAAACATGCGTAGGAACAGATGATGAGCTAGATCTGAAGGCAGCGTATTTTCAGACTTTCTACAGTCCCTACACTTCCACATGCAGTACGCAAGAGGAAATTAATTAAATTTACTTCTTCCTCCAGCAGAAACGATAGCATTTGCTCTCCTGAGGAGGACGTACCTTGGGCTGCTGCATTTGACAAAGGGGAAAATAAATAAATAAATAAATAAACAAGCAGCTTACGTGTTTCAAAAAGTTGGAATTTTGGCAATCGATGAAATTTGTTTAGAGAAACCTTTTCGTTGCCAGGTGACAAGGCAAAACATATCACATATGCTTAACAACCAGCTTGTACATATTTTGTCTTTCCAAGGTTTCTAGGGCTGGTCAGGCACAATGATGCATTACAGCTGAAGGAGCTTCCAGCAGGGACAAATGTTTGTCTCTTTCCAAAAGAATTTTCCTAATCCTTAAGATAAACAACTCAATATTTCTCATTGTTTAATGATTGAGTAAGGATTAATTCTGTTCAAAATTAATCGTATTACAAGTCATAACATATATCGATGTGCTTGCTGGGAATGGATACTACTGGCTTTCTGGCACACCATGTTAGTTAGTATTTCATGGTATAGCACAAGCTAAGACATATAAATTTCTTATAATAGCTAGACATCTTATCGCTGCTCTAGTGTCATTGGACAAACAGGCAATATCAAACCTATGGGTGACTAAGGAAATATTATAATAGTGTATT
Organism: Aquila spilogaster; assembly: GCA_024606505.1. Lineage (NCBI taxonomy): Eukaryota > Metazoa > Chordata > Aves > Accipitriformes > Accipitridae > Aquila > Aquila spilogaster. The sequence goes on from JANHGO010004752.1 coordinate 1,838, forward strand.
AAAACTTACATTCTCATACTTACAAAAGCTACAGTTACCATAGTCTGAGCATCTTAGGGTTCCCAATGTTTGCATGTTAGCAATTTCACTGCTGAGCTTTTTTACTTCAGAAGAACTGAACAATTGGTTAGGGTGTAGAGGAAGTCCGAGACAAAGGGAAAAACACCACGAGGAACCCTATACTCTGATTCCCCTGAAATCAGCCATCATCACCAGAGGTCCATCCTTCCTTCTCAAACCTCAGCCCATGCTTGAGAACGTTTACACGTATCCCATGGCCTGTAGCTGGAGTTAATGGACTTCACACATGTGAAATTAATTGTGGGGATTATTCCGAAACAATTACCTTTTCTTGGAATCACAGTCAACAACTATGCTAATAAATCATGGTGCTGCTCACATTTTAATGATCGTTAGTAATCAAATGCATCTGTATACTCAGCCCGTTTGCTCACTTGAAGTCAAAATATTACAAGGCAGAGCAGTGAGGTGTCCAAGCTCCCATGTGCCAAATGCACACCACGAACACACAGGGCTGCTCTGCTCTCATGTAGCTGCAGTCGTAAACTGTTTGTGCCACAGTGCAACCTTTGAACCCACTTTCTCTCAGAAAGAAACTCATGTTCGTGCACACATACTCAAAGAATTCTCATTTTTTTTCCTCTTTTTCTCTTTTTTTTCCTCCTTTCGAGTTTATGATGTCTCTCAAAACAACATTCAACACAACTATTGAGATTAAAACATCTTTTCTCTGAGTTTATCCCTCTTCTGTCTTAAGCACTACGGAGCACACAGCATTAGATTTCAAACTATAGGTGTAGTTTTATTGAGCATGGACTTTACGAAAACACATAATGAAGTTAGCATAACACCAATTATGTGCTGAAGGCTACATATTCCTTGAGAATCTTTCACAGAATCAGAGAGGATCTTCTAGGATCCCCAAGTCCAACCCCAACCCATCCCATCATGCCTACTGACCACGTCCCTCTATGCCTCATTTCCACAGTTCACGAGCACCTCTGGGGACGATGACTCCCCCCTCTCCCTGGGCAGTTTGCAAACAGGTTGGGTTTGGTACCATAAAGTTTTCTTCTCTCCACACCAACTTCTATGCATGCTCACTTCCTGTTTTCCCCAGTGGCAGCTCCAGACCTCAGCAAGGAGCTCGGTGTGCTGGATATGAGCACATACACATGCGTCTCTCCTCCACCTGCTGCGCCTGCACCCACCTACCCCGGAGAAAAAAAAAAACACAACAAAGGCACACACAACAAACTCAACCCTAAAGAACTTCTTCCTTCTCTCAATTGGAGAATATAACTTCTTGAATTAGATCTCTGGTAGGAACACTTGTGCTTGCAAATTCCAGTTTGCTCTCCCTGCCGGTAAGCCATGCACGCCAGCAAGCCAGTTTCCTAGAATCCTCATCAAAAGACAACAACAAAGGGCTATAATGACGGTCAAATCAAATTTATTTAAAAGGGGGAAAAAAAAATGACCATACAAAAAGGCTTTCTGCATTACTGTCCAGATGCAGCGTGCCCCTACCTGCGGCCATTAGTATCCACTGGCCCCTATTACCTTAAAGAATTCCATTCTCTTGACCTCCTTTGCTTTTTTGCTGTAGATTATACCCAGTTGCAATACAAGGCATCCATTTATACAGTGTAAGCTTACACCATGAGATGTGATCCCAGATGAGGTACTGCCTCAAACAGAAAATGAAAAATATTCCATGCATTTTAAGCATGAATCAAAGATCCTACGTTACACAAATGCGTAATGCATTTCTCTTATTCTCTGGTAGAAAAGAGAAACAAAACTGGCAGCTATAGCAATTGTATAATGGTAATTATTAAGAGAAATAATTATACAAAACCCTGTTTGAATTACATACAGGATGGAATGACTCCATATGAGAAGAATTTAAAGCGATAGCTAACACTTCAGCAAACCTTGCTGTATGACAGAAGACAGCAAAAACCAGACAAACATATCTGCTGAAACCATTCCAGCCTCTGAAGTCTCAAAAATTAGCCTAAACACAACCATTCTCACACAGTGCTGGGGTCCTGATACATTCCAAGGGATTTCAAGGCAGGCAGTGGAAAGCCCTGGTCCCCAAACTCTTTGCATGGTAACTACACAGGCTGGCTTGCTGGGCAGGCTCCAAAGCACACCAGGCTCTCTGCAACATCAGAACACAGGAACTACATACAGGAAAGGAGAAGACCTTTGTCCAATCTAATTATAAACAAACTGTAATAATGTAATTATGTTCAGTCATTACCAGTCCACCTTCAGCTGTAAGTGGGTTTAGAAAATTGCATTACTGCGTCAGAGGTGAGAAATGAAGTAAGATGTTGCAATGGAGGCAGGTAGCTCTGCAGAACCGAGTTCTGGTCTGAACTGTCACCAATGCTTGTAAGATCATTTCTGTCTGTCCACAAAACTGGTACTTCTCATCTAAGAGGTTTTCACTTCCAGTTTTGGTCACTGCAACAGCCCTCATTCCTGTCACCGTGGCATTCTGATGCAATGGGTAAAACGTGCAGTCATTGAAATTATCATCCTTAAAAAGTCAAGGAAGATTCACCACACCTTCCCTTTGGTTTCTGAATCTCCTTGCTGCCTTTCCCACATTCAAGCTTCTCGTTCTTCCTTCTATTCCAGATCTTGCTTCTCAAACACCTCTCCTTATTTCTGTAACTTAAGGTTGGGTCATGATCCTCCCATCTCGTTTGTAAACCTTTGTCCTCATTTGCAACAAAGGAACACTGTATTGGTACTAACTTTCCAAAGTCTCCATTCCAAGAGCTTTGGAAAATCAGCAATTAATAAAGGTTCATCTTCCACTGCATCACAAACTCAGGAAAAATGGCAACTTGACTAATTTGAAATGAAGTCACTGGTCTTTGAATAACTCACGCCATAATTAAATGAGTATTCGGAGTAACTTGCATCGACATACTTTATGGTGAGTGTACTACTGAAAAGCTTATCTCTAGTTAATATTTCCTTTTTCACCTTACAATTGTCAAATGCAAAAACTGCCATGTGTTTCTCTTTCCTTTCAAGGTACACAGAATGGAAACTGTGCTCAGGGGCTCAGGACTGAAGGTTAATTCATGAGCTCTGATTGAACAAACGCTCCTTTTTGTCAGATGTTGCCACTTGTCTTTGACCTCCTCTCCATGGACAATTTCACTGTATGGTCTGAATGTTAGGTCTGCTATCATGTTCACAATTGTGAATACTGTACAAAACTCACTCCTTGAAAGTCTGATAGCAGGTGAAAACGCAGTAAGGAATCTGGCAAAGGCTTCAGGATGCACATCAAAATACATAAAAATAGTGTCACTGAGGTGAGTATCCATGCAGGATACCCACAGCGTCAGCATAACAAATATAATTCCCAAATATATCTCTCTGATTGTCCTACTTTCTTTATTACTAGTTGCATCTAGTAACTCGAAGACCACAAACAACACAATAATCCTACTGTAGTGTAAGTAAAAATTCAACATTTATATAAGTAATATAAACCTTGAGAAAGAAAAGATAAGCAAAAAAAAACCCTAAAATTAAAAGGTACGTGGTTGACATGAAGGCAGTCACACCAGAATGCATTACCAGAGGGATGGAGAAGAAACTGCTGTACCCCAACCACTAGATCATTCTGGACCCTCCACAGCCATAAGATGTCAGAAAGGGAATGAGAGCAGTGGAGAACCTTGTCAGCAGTTACATGAATGGGATAAACATGGGATCAAAACTACTGGATGCTACAACAGCTTCAGGGGAGAAGAGACCGCAGCAACACCCACAAAGCTCAGAGGAAAGAATCTCGGTATTTGCCCCTTTGGCTTTCTGCTGAGTAATGTGGCAAGCTGGGACTGACGCTGCACATCTGAGGAAGTTAAAAAGAGGGAACCAAACTGAGTTCAATAAAAGACCAAACACTGTAACAGCAGTTTGGGGGTTATTAATTTGTATCTTGTACGACGTACTGTGGACACATATTTTGTTTTTTTTTGTGTGCGGTTTTTATTGACAACTACATTATAAAAGCTGCCACGATTCAGCTTGACATGCAGCTTTTGCACAGTGGGAAGATGTAGCAAATGGTTTGCTTTTTTTGCCTTGCAGGAAATTACTGAGGTTTTCAGGACTGGATGAGAAAGCAACTATTTTCACTTCACTTCTATTGAAAAAGGTGAGTGATATTTTTGGGAAGAGGAAGCTCTCATTCCAAGAACTCGAGTCATTACTTTCTGTATCCTGAGTCCATTTTTGCAGCCAAGAACACTCGCACCATACGTTACAAGGTCTCCAACAAACCTGCTAGCAATGCTACTATTCCTATCTTCTCTGCTAGGGTTAAAACCTTCTGCAAAGCATGATCTACTTTTAAGGCACAGCATAAAAGTTTAACAGCACTGGTAATTAGTTCCAACAGTGGCGTTTTCTGTGAAGCCTACAAGGGCCAGAGTTAGGGTCCATAAATTCTATTTCACTTGGGTCAACCATCCATCAGGTGATAACTACCGCTCCCTGCTACCCACCTGGGCTGACTGCAACGTGAAGCTGCAGTTACCACTGAACGCTGCTTATCCTTACAACATGACACAACAGACGTGTTTGTCTGGATGTTTGGCAGCAGGCTTTGTCTTACCATCAGGGCACGGACTTTGCATGAATGCTGTTAAGCATATTCTATCATCATATTGGGAAATGCCTATCAAGCTAGGTTGCTTGGATAAACTTAGTGAAAAAAAAATATGACACTCGCACAGCAGTGAGTAGGATTTACAACTCATGCTCCCCAGCACCTTTACAGCACAAAAACTGTTTATTAGCACAAGTTTTTCCTTTGTATGTTGTGTTTACTTGTTCCCAGCAGGGTCTGCTGATGTTAATGGACTCACAGCAGTACATTCTACTTCTGTTATTACAGGTCTAATTCAGTCATTAACATTTCATTAATGGACTGGCCTCCTAGCTGTTTGCATGGCTGTCTAGATATTGATGAGCTTCCTAGTACAGAAAACTTGTATTTAAGGCAGACTCCTAAAGGTTTATTAAATTGGTAGTGAATCTTCATAGCACTCTGTCATTTATTTTAGAAGATAGGAGCCAAACCTTTGAACAAATTCACACTGCAAAAGTTGTCAGCACGTGAATAAAAAATAAACTGCATGCAAAAATGCTCAGGAGAGGGGAAAAAAAGCACAGACCCCACATGCTCCATTACCTGGATGCATGAGTCTCCAGCTCCTGCCTTAAAACTGATGTGGCTCAGCACTGCCAAGTGTGCTGTGCTCTACCTTGGAAGGAATTGCACTTCAGTGGGATACAAATTGATTCCTTTTCCCACATCACAAGGGTATTCTGCAGCTCCACTAGTTCACATTTTCAGAGTTTTTGAACAGGAGTTTTTAATCCTGCCCACAAACTACTCCGTTGAGAACAGCCTTACTGGTGCCACTGGAACTAGCCAAACTAAGAGGTTGCTCAGAATAGCAGGGCAGTAGTTTGGGGACCTTTGATATTACTGTCAAAGAGAAAGACTACATAATTTTTAGAGTTCAGTAATTTTCTAGCATTATCAAACAGTGCAGCGGAATCTAGTTATAAAACAATCTAGGTAATATCTGTACCCCAGAGGAAGGTAAGTGTCCTTATGAAATTGTTCGATGGAGTTATGAGGTGCTTCCTTCTATCACATCTCAGCTTTTTCTCCATTAAAAGGAACGTGTACTTTGAGGCACCACAGACAAGAGGAATATACTGTATCATATTGTATGAGTGTCTAATGCAAGTACTTTGTGAAAATTACTAATTTGATATCATGATTATGCTTGCAATATAAAAGTATTAAGCACTGTCTTATTGCACAGTAAATGGAACTTATATTGACGTAATAAAAGGTATTTCAATTCTATTACAATAACTTGAACATATTCTTTAATGGTATCCACAGTTAACAAAAATACGATAGGGCCAGGAAAAGCTCAGTTGATGAGTGAGGTAGACTACAATATTATGTCATAATACATAAGATTTGTGAACTTTCTTATGCACTATTTTACATTTGTGAACACCTGCAACTTTTGTTGTTGTTTTTGATAGAGAATGAGATGTTAAAAAGCAGAAGTAGGATTAGAGGCTAGCAAACAAAGTCCCTAGAGTAAGTTCTCTTGATAAATACGGCATTATACATGCCTTTGACTTCTGCTTTATAAATGGGGCTGTAAATATTATTGATCCTAAATTCATATTTTTTTAAAGAATTTTACTAGCTCAGTCAGTCAAGACTGCATCAGGATGACAAGAAAATAGATCTCTTATTAGAGAATCTGAAGCTTATTATCTTGATAAATGTACTTAGGTTTGAGAAATCAGGGTGGGGGGATACGAAGAGAAAGGAGGGACACAGTGTTTTCATATAAATATGTTCAAGTTGTTTTCTTCTCTATAGTAAACTGTCACAGCCCAGGACGTATGAACTACTTATTTAACAGTGGGGAGGAAAAAAAAAAAAACATTGAGGAAGGACACCAAATTCTCAACATATTCATCTAGGTTTCTTTTGTCTGTCAGGGTAAATAAAATGAGGAAACTAAACACAACAACAGGGAGAAAAAGAAAGCAGTCAGCTAAAATGTCATGACTTGCTTCTCTGCAGGTGTCAACTTGACTTCACTGAAATGGCATACAACTTTGATTTTCTCATCAGGAAAAAATGTTTATTCCCTTTGCCAGACCTAGCAGACAAGAAACTACCGCGTGCAGCACTGCGTATTTTGATACAGGGGATATCCGCACAGAGCTATTCTTGAGACACATGCTAAAAATATTTGGTGTGCTTTGTGTTGAATTGCTGTCATGAATTATTAAAATGAGCTGTTATATTTTCATTAAACCGGCGGTCTTAATAATTTAAATGCTGGTCTTTAAAACACTTACTGTATATTGATGATCTTCACAGGAAGAAAGAGAGCCTCCCAATTATCTTACATCTTGAATTTATTTGTTTACCTGTCATATGCCATTATGCATTACTATAGGCCCGTATTATTTTATCATGACACACACTACATCGCTCTACATTTGATCTGTCATTGAGAATTTAGCAGGCTTTTACTCCTGCAGTCAGTATTTGCAGTCACAGGAAACTCAAAGTTTCAGAGGGTTCAACAATACCTCATGGTTAAAGGTTCTATTCACTTTAAGAAACAAGGTGCGAAATAACCTTGGTTTCCTTGTTTTTTGGAGGGCTGTTAGGTAAGTGCATAGCAGTTTACAGTGAACCAGTGGTCCATTCTGATGGCAACTTACTTGCACCTCAACAACACCTGATACTCAGAAGGAAAACCAAAGAGAGACGTGAAAGTGATCACAAGTTGCAGCCCAACTTCGACACAACACTCAAATTTCTTCTCAACCACTTTGAACTAAAAATGTATTTGCTCCGGTGACAATGGCTGTTTTGGAAAGCTTGTCAGATCATGGAGCTTTGGTAACCACCCAGACTTTAATTACACTGTGTTAGGTCTTATACAGGACCATTTTACTGCCTTCACAACATATGTTTGCAATGGTTCACAACATAGAAAGCAACTGTTTTACTACAGATTTCTGTTTAACGTCTGTATCTCCCACAATCACCTGAAGACCTGAAAGTGGTTACAGAATTTTTTTTAATACATACGTGAATAAATGAATATTCAACTGAACTGCAATTTAAACTTTATTTTTTAAGAGGACGAGTCTGATTTGTCAAACAGTTCCTTCTTTATTCTCTGAAGAACTGAACAGCTCACACTCCTGTGCGAGAACTTTGAAGGCTTTAACCTTTCAAAACAATTTTACACAACTTTCTATGAGGAAATTATATGGATTTCATGAATTGGGTCACAAGCCCTTTAAGTTTGTGCCTATCTGCACAGATCCCACCATATTCCTAAAAGCATCCAGCCCAGATTTTCATGTTAACTTTTTGCATTACTTGCAGAAAGTCACTTAGACTCTTTGCATTTCTGCTTAACTGTGAAATGTGAATGAGAGACATTTAAAGTTAGTTTAAAAATTCAAGTTCTTGCAAGAAAAACAATAAAAACAGCTTTAAATTTAGAAGCTAACACAAAGACTTCAGTAATTATTCAGCCAAGTTGAAAATCATGCACATCAAGCAATGTCAAAGCTATAAGGTAATATCCACCATCTCCTATCTTAGCTACAACAATGACAACGGTCGCCACAGTGCTTTAATGACCATTCTAAGTGTATTTCAGTATGGAAGAACAAAAACTCACACAGCATCATCTTCACTCAAAACAGTTCCAGCTGAACCTCAGACAGAGATTTAGAGAGATTTAGACTTTACTCTCTTTCGGTTTCACCTCTTGATGAAACCCAAACTTGTGTGATAACTAATCCTTTTCTAACCAATTAAAGCTTCAGTCTGTTAATCATCTCTGAAATGATGATCATCAGCAATTAGCTTACAAGAAGTATAAGGAGATACTCAGATTTAAGGCAGCCAAATGTCATTGAAAAAATTACCAGTTACACCAGTAAAAGTTCAAAGAACAATTTAACTTCGTAAGCTTTTTTTCTTTTGCTGTATTAAAACTCTCACAAATTTAGTAATACATTTTTAAGAAATAAATTTTCTGACAAACAAGACAGATTGCGAATTCCAGAATAAGAGAAATACCAAAACGCTTAAATATAAAAGAATAATATATTGGGTCTAATGAGAAAACAGTAAATTAATAATCTCATTTGCATTTGCAGATTGGACAGTTCCCTTAATCTCTGTGGACCTCAAGTGATTACACCACAAAGCAACAAAACAAGAGCTTCAAAGAGTTTCAAAATACCTCCCCCAGATTGGAGAACAAATTCACAAGACTCACAGCCTTCCTACAGAGCAGCTAGAGATGACAAACTCCTCAACTTTCAGGAATCTGTGTTTACGAGACATGATGATGTGTTACTGAAGCAACACCAACGCTCATTTTACACAGCACAACCATAGCGAGATTTCAAAATCTTAACTTCAAACGTCACACAAAGCATAAATAATCTTCATTGTTACAGATTTTAAAAATGCATCGTATTTCTTTCCCACACACGTCCTGGTAGCCTCATAAAACATACTCTGTTTCATTATAAGATTATGGGCTTGCGCATATATATCACAAAATGTTAACTACTGCAAGAAGTCAGAAAATAGATTTGGACATTGGAGAATTATTTTTCTACTCTCCTGTGCTTTTGGATCAAAAGGCAAAGATACTTGGCTGTTTAATCTGGCCTGAGTCCAGGACTGCATACCATGGGTGAGAGATGCCAAGAACACTGATGCCACATGAAACAGAAGTTATCTTCTAAAAATTCATCATGATCACCGGGCAATTTGTATTTTAACTGATAATACGCACGATCTCATTTAGTTTCCCTGTCTGGTCAAGAACAATTTTTGTTTGGGCAACTGAATCCCGTTCTTATTAATAAGATGTATGAGATGCTGTGATCGCTTCACTATGTAGCATTTGACATCTCCCCCATACCACATCCGCTGAAACACACGTTTGTCAGCTCATACTGCTCTATGAGGGTCACTGGCTAGTGGTGAACAATCATGAGATGTGGTTTTTCCTCCTGCAGACAAACTATTAAGTGCTGAAATATAAACATATATGAAAAAGATGGTCCTTTTTGTCCAGTTTGCTTATCTCTAATTAAAACCACCTAGGTAAGTAAATCTCCTAATCTTTCTGTCTTTCGTTATAAAGTTGCTGTACACTGCTTCCCTTTTAGTTAATTCACAATACAGACTGCTATTGTTTGGTTTATTACCTTCCTAAAAGGAGAGATGATTTCAGATGCGCTAGATATATAAAATGGTGGAAAAGTAGTAACAAAAGCAAATTTGTACAAAGCATCATTACATTTTATGTTTGCTAGTCTATTTCTACTTATGAGATGGAGAAAACTCGATTTATCATTCTTGTTCTAAGATAAAATTCCTCCCTACTTCTGCAAATACCCAGCGTCACAGCTTCTGTTGGTCTGGTTGGGAGCGCGTAACACAGATCAAGTATTTCTCAGTAGCTATTTTCATTCTTAAACATAGCAGTTAGCCCGTATGTTTGTTTGGGACTATACAAAGTAGGTGAGCGTTTGGTGCCTTCTGACAAGCCATGCCTCATTCACAATACAAGTGCTCAAAAAACTCTGAGATAAGTCGTTTCACGGTTTCTTCAACACGAATACAAACATTTTCAGACAAACTCGTTTAGTTTAGTTGAGGGTCCCTATTGATGAGTTGCCAAACTTTCTAATTTAAGTATCAGTAACTGGTTGGGAAATATAAGTAAAATTTCTTCTTTACGTTTTTATTCGAAAGATTTTGTTCCTATTCATTCAACTAGCAATTTAAATTTAAAGTCGATACACACATTTCATGGTAATTATTAGAAGTCAGATAATTGCACTCTACAATGAATTTCCAATATTTTCTGAGTTCTACAGTATTACTGTACATCAGAAGCACTCTTTGAAACCGAGTAGGATGCTGAAATTATGAGCGGTTATCACATGGGCATAGATTCCACTCACTAAAGTTGTTACAGACTTATTTTGAAGTTCAACAGGTGCACTTCTAAGGAAAGCAGCAGAGGAATCAGTGATGGGAAAAGTAACGTTTCACCAAACTCATTGTTCATGTTATCAAAACATAATTCTATGCTAATTCCCCAAAAACACGAAGTCCGGCAGAAGAAATATTTTCTTTAAATCATAGAACTTATAACACTGAAAACCCAACCACAACCCTTCAAAAAATAATACAAATAAGCTGTATCTCACCTGCAGGATCCATACAACTGCCCGTAAGCCCACTAATCAAAGTACCATTAAAAACAACTGGAACCTTCACAATCTTTTCACAACATGGAAACATTTAAATAACTCCTGACACAGAAAGAACATCCTATAAAAGAAAAAAAAAATGTATTCTGTATATAATATAGCATACCTTGATGATAACGGGCTTAAATAGCCCAGCTCCAGGTCCTGCCGCTGGTGGGTTTCAATTGATGACTGGATAGGGTACACCTGTCACATCAGGTGGAGCTGAGGTACTTGGTGCCTGTCTCCTTACTGAACAACAGGTGACTCCTGCATGATAGAACAGCATGAGTTTAAACAAAATTAAATCATAAGGGACTTATTTTGCAAGTGGTACATGTGTAGATAGCATCTATAAAGCTGATTTCTGTGACAAACTCTACATGTGAAATAAGTGGGTACTTTCATTATGCTGCAGGTGCTATAGGTTCTCAGTTTCCATAGCATGACTACAGGTCAGAACTTCCAGCTCTTACACTCAGTGCAGGGTTTTCATCTGTGCAACCCACTTCACACCAGCAGAAGTATCCTGGCATGGTATCACTCTGTAATGCATTGGATGGGTGTGAAATATAGAAAAGATGCAAGGCTGCAGAAGAGTGGACTCATTAGGAAAATGTATACAGCAACATACAGGATTTGTCCATATCTATTACCATAAAAATACTTGAAATAAGAAAGAAAAAATCAGAGGAAAATTAAAGAGAGGTATTATAATTTAATGGATAGTTGTACACAACTTTCTTTAGACTACAAAATAAAAAAGCAGCTAAAATGAAAGGGAATTACTGGTTGTTTTAATCTATGTTGAAGCTATTACAGTGCTGAGTGCTTTCCCTAATGAAACTGTGGAAACCTCGACACTTGGAGGGGCAGTAAAATGAGATTCAAGATGATACTGGAAATATAAAACAAGCATCAGAAGGTGCCAGAACGGATAACCTCCCAGCCTCCATCTCCATGTTTTACAGTCATGCATCCCAGGGACACATTCTATACTGTGCCTGTACTCATGGTTGTGGCTTTGGGCATCAGGGTCCCTTTTCCTCCCAGCTAGGAGATAGGAACTGCTCAGCTGTGGGCAATAAAGGGAATGCTGCCACCTCATCAGGATGCACGCAGGGATTTAAGTGAGGAGCAAACACCAGCTGTTCCAGACCTTGAGGCCTCTAGAAAGGCACTCTGGGAGGCTGCATAGCACCACATAGGTGGAGAGGGAACTTTTTCAGCATTTTTAAATATTTCTCAGCTTTAGGGCTATAAATTACCAACAGGTTTTCCTTGCTAGCACGTTACCTCTTTTCCTTTGTAAAGAATTGCCTTGTAGGTTCATCTATTCCGTCTTCAAGATCCAAGGCAAATGGATGAGACGCTCTATGGAAAGAAAATACCTTAAATAGACCATTAATAATGAGAAATATTGGTGAGGGGAAAAAAAAAGAAAGTGAAGCTTGGCCATTATTAGTAAGGAAGAAGACTGTAGCATACAGGTATAAATACAAGATGATTCTGTCCCCATAAGATTATAAGAAGAGGTAAACTTCAGGTCTCCTGTCTGGAAAGAAGAGTGTTCTAGGAGTGCATTCTGAACTTATCACAGTTAAATTCTGTTACAAATTAAATATAAGATTTATTGAGATGCTTCGTGTTTAATAAAATACTCATAACAGCTTGTGATATTTCACAGGATAAACACACAGTTAACAGTCCTCATGGCCTCATTTGTATAGCAGATCTAAGAATAACAAATTGTTCGTTTGATAACAGAATGACAACAAGTTATTTCAAGTTATAAGAAAGTGCAAGATAAGAGTCAAAATGACAAAATATGGATTTGAGGTTCTAGCGCGGACAACATTTAAGTCCAAAATGGGGTTATGCCAATACAAGCACCATCTAAACTCCAAAATCACCTGCAATAAGGAGATGGGAGTTTCCACGTTTTTCCAGCCATATCCACAACTGTTCTTTTATTTCCTGTACAGCCCACAACATCTCAATCTTCTCATGTAATTCAAATCTAATAAAAGATTAATATCAGCTTTGAATAAAGTAATATATAAGTATTTGAAGACAAACACATGCAGTTCTTCATCCTGGCTATGCCTCTCTCTCTCTCTCAAAAAAAAAAAGGAACAGAGAATGTTCAATATTTCCCAAAAAGCACTTTCTTTCAAAACTTAAGGCTCTCTGAGTATATTTGACTACAAAAAATTGCTTTCATTTTTGGAAATGCTGAGAAGGCAGACACTCTTGGTGAGGTCAATGAGACTTACTGATTACACAGTGTTATGGAAAATTAGGCTACTTATTTGGGAACTAAATATGGATTTTAAGAGCATTCAGTGAAGTCACACTTCTGAGTATTTTGGAGCTGGCCTCAATTTTTAAGGAATTAGGAAGAAAAGTTTGAGACACTGAACAACAGCTTTTCGGAAGAACAAAATATTTATTATGTTCTTCATGGCAATTAAAGGCAATTCACATGATAGGAGAAAAAGGATGACTTTGAAGAGGGGTGGCTACTGGCTACGCTTCCATTTTTCCTTTAACAAAACATCATTTTTTAGTCTGCTCAACCTACTTAGGATGGCTCCAGCTCTTGTCAGCTTTGAATCCATGTACCTGGAGAACAAGCAGTAGGACCCCAGGGCGGACTTTGCACCACCAGTGCTGGCCTCTCACGTGTAGGACAGAAGAGCAACGGGGATGAAGCAGCTTAAAGAGAAGGGACAAAAGAAAGGGGTGCAAATAAACACTTCTGTTTGAAGGTCGTTGTAAAAATTCAAAGAACACTCTCTACAAATGTTGTTCTCATGTGCTTCACTGGGGAAAGTTTATTGCTGATGTTTGCCTAGCAGGAAGTGGAGTTGTTGATACTGTTTAGATGCTCGATGTTCACAAAATTAATAAGAAAAAACTGACTAAACAATTAAAAAGAAAGAAAGAATAATAAAGAAAACCACCCAAAAACACAGCAAGACATTTTAAACTAAAACAACTGCTATTGCTATCAGTTTAAGTAATCACTTTCCCAGCTGACAGATGCAAAGCTCTCCATACAGATAATGACTTTCCCAGCTGACAAGAGTCAGAGAACAGGAAGTGTATGTGGGGATAAGTGTTTGGGAATTACGGGACAGCCAAAGTTTGCCGCTACCTGTATTATCTGAACAAGGTTAGTTTATTTTTACCTGAAAAAGAAGACATATTTTTTACCTGAAAAGCAACATTGGTAAACGTCCAAAATTCCTCCAGTGCAGCCACATACTTTCTTATGGTGCTGAGTATTTTTGTAACTCTTTTGTTTTCTATTCAAAAGCAAAAAAATGACATCAGCCAGCAGTTGCAGATTTCAACAGTGCTTTTGCAGGGCAAGGAGAAATGGTACACGCTGTATTGTTGCTGTCTGCACTTCAGCCAAACCTGTTCCCTGACATACAGCAGTGTTGGAAGCGTGGTGCCTCATGGCCATGAAAGAAAGAGATCCAACGTCTTATAAAAATATGGCCAAAGCATACAAGTGGCAAAACATACATTACATTATAATGCACTGTTCAGTGAAGTATTAAGAAGGCTACTAGGTTCTGATGCAGTATTTAATGGTTTCAAAATTTCCAGTTTTTGAACACTGGGAGGCTTTTGGGGGGCATTGGTGGTGTCTGTTGAAACTGCCCCAGTACTTCACAGATAGAGCTGATTCAAGAGCCATGCAAACAGCAGAACTTCCCATGCGACCTTCTTCACTCATAATAGACAGCAGAGCATTCAATATTGCGTAGAATGGGGAGAAGAGGCAACGTGCTAGCTCTCCCTGGAGCTGTCAGGGGCATAAAGCTGAAAATCTGATGGCACTTTCATGACTCAGTCTTTTCCTGTAGACCAACATTTCAGACACCAACTGCGAAGTTGCCCTAAAATAACAGAACCTCCATGACACATTAAAGTAACTCAACCCATTGGGCTGATCGTCATAAAAGGTTATAAACCAACATCATACTTTAGTATTTACCACAAAAGGAAAGTCTGAGGAACTTCAGCTATGAGTCTGTAAAAGTATCGACATAAGCTAGCACATACGACTGTCAAGCTGAGATAACATGAAATATTTCTCTTCAAAATGACAAACTGAAATTTTTATTAGGTTTGACCAAACTGGAAGCAAAATATTGTTTAGGTTCTTTTATCTTACGCTCCTTATCACGCAGTAATAACGTATAACAAAAAAAATCAGTTTTGTAAAACCCAAAGAAATAAAAATGCAAAATGCTGTATCAGTAGTCTCCATATCAATGATAACCCCAAATTACAAGAAAAACTGTTTTTCAGTTAAACTCTTGCTATAGCCTTATTATGTCTACTTCTATCTCTTTTCCAGCTACATTTTCTCTCAAGTCAAACTTCCCACTGTCATAATAATAGATCAAATATGAGGCTTGAACTCAACTTCTCTGTTTTTTCCTCTTCTGCTTAGAAGACACTGGAGGTACAAAACAGCATACACGAGAATAGTAACACAGTACGGAATATGGAATGAAAATGAGCTAAGTAAAATCACAACAAGAACTAAAGGCTGTGAAATCTGATCTTTTAGAAAAAAGAGTATATATGATGAACAGAAATAGCATACAAAATACAAGCATGCATATTGAACACTCCCTTTTTGGTGTAGCTCTCACATCTGCACACACAAAACTTCTTGTTTTCTTCTGCCTGCACAGCTTTAGCATACATTCATTATAACAATACATCTTTTTTATTAATCCTACTGCAAGGAGAAAGGAGAGGTGATCGTGGCGAGGTATGGAGGCTCACAGATAAGCTAAGGGAAGGTAAAAGAGCAGTATCAGACTTTCACAGAATCAAACATGGAAAGTACATTCTCTCACCAAGCTGCATTTCTAACTGAAGCATGGGGTAGGTCTCACAGCACACGCTAACGAGAGGAAATGCAGTCCAAAGGTCCACATATTGTTTTATTTACTGTCTGAAAATTAAGCTTCATTGAAAACCTGCTTTGGCCTCACACCCATAGCATCACCCACCAGAAACTATTACTTTCCTTTGAAACGTGCCTAGTAAACTTTAAAAGCCTATCCCTCCAAAATCGGAGCATATACTAATACTTAAGGGGTTAATAAACTCTTAGAGTATACCAAAATCACAAGTTTTATACCTCAGCTCTGTACAGTTGGGGCTCCTAAGAGAGGTGTAATTGCATTGTAGTGAAGTTAAGGTTTGATTTAGGTTTCTCCATCGGCAGAATGAAGTGCGCCTTACTTCTCAGGTGTGAGACTTGGCCGCGCTGCCTTTCGCAATATATTATCCCAACACTGTCAGAAAATGCTCAGCAGCGCCAATTCTTACTAAACTGGGTGTGTTATAAATCCAGCATAAGCAGGGGATTTCTTATGCCAACAACGCTTCTCAACCTTTACCTTATTACCACACTTCTTGGCTGCTACGAGATAAAAATCTTTTAAGCTTTTTACTGCTTGTGTGTGAAATCTCAGATAACGTGGCCAAATGCAGGAAAAGTTCAGGGCTGTTTTATGACTCCGTTTTATCAAAAAATTTGATCTACAGAGGCCGAACGCACAAATTCATCGCTGCTGGATGAGGTCAGAGAAACCACACCCATTCCCTCAACAGACCTTCCTTTTCCTCTAGTAGACAACTTTACGCGGGCTACAGAAATATGCCCCGTCAGATGAGAAGCACGTGCCCTCGGATTGAACGCAGTGCCAAGGAAATAGGGAGGTTTTACGCAGCAGACTTCAGTGCCGTGTGTGCCTAAGACACATTATCTGCGAGTTTGGGAGGTGAAGCCCTTCCGTAATGAATTTCAGCTGAGCAGGAGCTAACCTAGAAACACCAGCAGGAACGCTGAGGGCTAATGACAAGACAGGTTTGGCACAGAGGGATGCACGGAACCAAATTGCTACAGCGAAGATTTCCACAGAAAAAAATGTTAACTGTTTTGTAAGAAGGAAAGCGTGTGACATGAGGAGCGGGAAAGAATGGCAAACACATGTCAAACTGCACGCTGTATTTACCTTTCATTAGCATGCCTTCCTAGGAGCAGGCTAAATATTCTAGGAGAGGGATGGGATTTTTCTTATGTTAACTAATCCAGACAAAAGTGAACGGAGATTTGCTTTCTTCAGCATTCATTGATATTAATTGCTTTATTGAACTAGCTGTGGGAACACAGATTTCCCAATGCCAGCATAAAGGATCCTTATTTATAAGCCAACTGATCCCACAAATTCTACACTTAGCTCAACATTTCCGCTGGAAACACTGAAAGAATCTTTAAAGAAAAAATCATTATATTTCATACCTTACACCAAAGCGCACCAGCTAAATGATACAGGTTTTCCAGGAACAAGAAAAACAAATTTTTAAGTCTCACATAACAGACTCCAAATCAGCTCTGAAATGCTGCGTATTATTACATTTTTCTTCCATCCATTTTTCATTCTTTCCCTTTTCCCCTGACTTACAGGTGTCCTTAGTTACCACTGTCAGTGAAAACAAAACACATATGCAGACTATAAATCTGTATTTGTGTACTGATTCATAAGAGTAAAATATCTTTAGTTCCTCCTTCCAATTTCCTTTCTCTGTTCGATTCATAATTGTACTTGGGTTTAGACTTTCAGGAACTCAATTCTGTCCCAGAAGGTTGGTTAACAGGAGAGTCCGGTGAGAACAGGTTCTGGCTTCAATAGAATGTATTAAGCAGAAGGGACTTCCAAGTAGAACAAAAATGACTAAATAAAGAGTGCAACCTTTAATCAAAGTGCTAAGTTGTCACTGTGACATGCTGGAGATGGATATGGATGACTCAGTCCATCAGAGCTCGTGCAAAAATACACTGCAACAGTTGGTGACATCAAATGATATTTCTTAGCACCAAGGAGTTAATAAATTTCAATGAAAAGTAATGAATGTTGTTATTTTATTCTAATATTTCCTAACAATGCTTATGACATTTCTGCCGTTAAGCTCAACTCTGCTGTTCAAAGATCAATTTAGGGGCTCTATGTGCTGTTTTAAATCATAGCCGGGCTAAACTTGGTATGTAAATTGCAAAGTGATAAATGCTTGTTTTTCTCATATTCCTTTCTCTTTATATCACAGTTGGATTCCTTCACTGGACCCCCAAAAGTAATCACTTTTTGGCGTACTTTAGATGCCAAATATTTAAGCTACAAAGGAAGAACTAGATTTTAATTTACAGTTGCAATCATTCTATCCACACAGAGAAAAAGCACTTTTAGCTGCCTGATTAGAAAGATCACATTATTGCACAGACCCAGGTTAAAGAAAATCCACAGGGGGAAGAATGGTCTGGCTGGGACTAGAAAACAGCAGGGTACTGAGTCTGCACTGAAATATGCTTGGCCAGGTGAGACACGGGAAGATGTGCCTTATTAATGCAAAAAGTATAATTCAAAACAAGAAATTAAGATATTTGGCATAGATACAATCTAAGATTTGTATAGTAAAAGTGGCTGTGTATTAACAATCAGTGCCTGATCATGATAAACGTTGGGTTAAACAGATGCCACCGACTGCTCCAAAGCACACCAGCAGAAGAAAGCAAACTGCACATGAAGGAGAAATGTGGTCATTCTTAAATGAAGTATCTGTTGAATTCATACTTAAGTAACCAGTTGGAATTTCTAACATTTTCAGTATGGGGGAGACCGAACAAGCTTGTCCAGAAGACAGAGCTCACCTACATATGGCAGTCAGGACGTGATATGCTGCGACATACGGTGACCATGACTTAAGGGTCACAACTTTCCCTCTTTGTGACACAGCAAAGGATAAAGAGATAGGAGAGCTTTAACAGAGAGGAGAATCCTGTAACTATAGAGAGGAATATACAGAAACTATCAGCAAGTATAAAACAGATGGTAGTTATATTGCCAATAAGCCTGAGTTTAGAAAGTGTACCAATCATCCCTAATGACTGCTGGGGAGAGGAGCTATGAAAGAAATGCAACTGTTATGCTGAAAGTGGGTAAGTGCTATAGAAGCTTCTCAAAACTGTAATATAAAGGGCAACAGTTCTCTCACCCAAAATGGTAAAAAAGGAACATAAAGTGTACTTCCAAAATTTCACAGTCTCTCCCTCATCCCTCTCTTATATCAATACAATAGAACGGTAATACTTCTTGGAAATCCAAGATATGAAACAAAATTTTAAGTTCAGGACATTAAATGGGAGACAGCTATCAGAAAGGAAAGGAAGCATTTAGGAGCCTCCTCCCTGTCGTTTCCAAGAAGAAAATGTTTTAGTCCTTTCCTTTGTTTCCATAGCTCTTCCTTTCTACAGAGTATTTCAAGGTTTCTGAATCTGTTATACTGAAGATTTAATGAGTGTATGTTGCCAATACATGGCTAAGCTTAGCATTAGTTTTGTGTCTACTTACAAATATACGTGCACACATCCAACTTGGAGGATGACCCAGGTATTACTCAGGTGGAACTGGTCACACTTTATGTTCAGTTGAAGTGTTCAAAGGAATCCTGAAAAAAAAAAATCTTTACATCACTTATTTGAATTGGGCTGGCATGGAAAATCATGTTCATATTGTACTCATTTGTGGTCTGCTTCTCAGGAATTTTAACAGATGACAATTCAAAGATAAATTTGCTTTAAAAATAAATGATGAAAAATAACTGGCTTCTCAGCTCTTATTTCATAATCTCGAAAGTATGTTCAGATTTATATAATTAAAGTAGAAAATAGAAGTCTAAAAATGAAATCTGGTTTTGCATTAGAGCAGCCAGCATTAATAGGATTCTTCCTTCGCTCCCTATGTTTTCTGCTGCAGAAGCACACCCGTTCCTCTGGCTTGGACAAGTCATCACAAGGGGGAAAACAGCACTCTGACCTGCTCGGGCTGCATGTCTCCCCAGCCTGATTCAGGGTGGCCCTCCCCTTTACATACGTACCTTAATCAGAAGTTATGTATTGGGAAGTCTATGAATACAGACATGCTCACAATACAGCAGGTACTGCTGAGCTACAGCCTACAGTAGGGAGAGTGTGTACAGTTTTCTCCATTTATACGTGACCTTTAGCTGTGGCTCTCAGTGCTCATTCCCTTTCTTAATTCAGATTTTTAAAATAAGAGTTATTTTCTTTCCTTCAGACAGCAACCCTTTGGAAGCTGAGGGTGTTATACTGCAACACAAAAGTTGTACAAACAGCCAAAACTGCTCAAATGCGATCCTGCTGAGTGAGGTGTAGGGCTCAGAGTCAGACTGCAAATCTTCAAATCAGCTGTATCTCTGGAGACAGCAAATTGCCTTGCTGGACATGTTGCTGAACAGCAACTCTCATAAGCTTATGAAGGCTCATTTTCTCTAAGCTAAGGGTATCTAATTCTACTTAAATAGCCCCTTCCTAGCCCAAATTCAAACTTTTTTTAATAATCTCCTTAATGCAGACCATACTTCAAATTCAAATATGCCTTCTGTTTCTTCTGAAGACCATCAGCAAAAGCCTACAATTCTGTAGGTAAGTTCCCTCTATCTTTTCTATCCAACCCTACATCACCAGGCTTCAGGTATCACCCAGCACAAATACATCAGACAGTGGAGCATCAAATACAGCGAGAGAAAGGAACAAAACAGCCCTGGTTTTGGTTGCAGGAGCAAAAAATCTGCAACTGCGTGGCACTGCAGTTTGTTGCTCTCCTGATAAGTTTCAATACAAAGAGGCACACACCTGAAAGAGAAATCTTAGCTGACAATATAAAAGCAGTTCAAAGGGGCTCCCTGAAAGAAGCAGAACAGAATCAACTTTCACTTCTTAGTAGGCATCAGCTCAAATCCAAACCTATTCATTTGGCTTCCACTCTTTCACCAACTCAGAGGTGTTTAAAACACCAATTCAGAAAACCAAAAGATTGTGCTAATATGCTGATACAAACATGCAAACTAGAACAATAATATCTAAACTAACATTCACATAAAATACCCACAAACCCAACTAACTAAAAAACAACAACTATGACAAGAAACGACAACAGGATTTGTGTTTTTCTACCTCTGGTAAATTGACTTCCAAGTCAATCCAGTGAAAAAGTGAAATAACCAACAGTTATTGCCACTTTCTCTATTTCTGTAGGACCAGCATAAATCCTGTGTGTAGGTCACTCTTTTCTGCCTATCCTTATACCTTTTTTCAGCTTTATCTTCACAGCACTGTACTTCTCCTTCTGTATTATCCACCACCTCTTAATCTATCACAATCCTGAGACACAATCCTGTGTCACACCTACACTGGTGTGTATTTATGTCATTTCCAGTCCAAGGCTCTCTTCTCCTATTTTTCAGTATCTGAGACTTCCATGGTGGCATTAGGAAGTCAGCTCTATGAAGAATGGCTTCAGAGATGCACATGAACTCATTTATTGACACATTTTAAAATGATTGAGAACTGCTAAGCTGCATATAGAGCTAATATGATTGACTGGGTGATCTAGGTAGTATATAAATCACCACTTGTACCTTGTCATACTCAGTAACTGTGCCTATTTTTTCATCAGATTATTTGTACCAAGGGTTCTGTTTTCATGGGTGTGTTTTACAGGTATTACCACAACGGGACTCTGTCCTAAATTACAGTCATGAGATCATCAGCATTTCCCCCAGTAACAACACTAACAAAGCCAAGCAATTGTGAGGCTGGACTAATTTCTTAAACTGTGAAAGCTTAGATTGATTACTGAGCAATAGCTCATAGAAATCTTTCCTCTATATGCACAACATGTTAATCTGACACCAAGCAAAGATGGACTTCCAGTACATCAGGCAACAGAATTAGGACTCGAAAGATCTTGTCTAATTGCAGAAATTACAAAAAAATAAATAAATACATTTCATCATAGAAGGAAAAGTGCAAACTTTATACTCAGTTAGGAAAAACCAGTATGTACCAGGAATAAATGGAGAATAGGCAATATCATGTTCTGCGTAACATGATCTTGTGCTCTACTGGAGCCCGTGCAACTGTCTGAACTGGACCTTCAGATGACATGTATTCAGTAAACCACTGGTCGGGAAGTGCACAATGGATTATCTGCTGTCAGTAGGAAAAAGAAGCTACGAATATTTTCCTGAAACGTCAGGAAAAAAAGGAACAGCGCTTGGCTTTATGGGAAAAAAACGTTGAAAATGAGAAACATTTTAAGCAATTTCATTAGGATTTACATCTTTTAATGTGAGATATACTTAAAATCTATTTTTAACCAAAGAATCTTATTAAAGTTAGAAGACTGCCTGGTTTACTACTTGCAGTTGTTTCAAGCAGTGGTGGTTGATGATGCTCTTTATAAACAAAAGCAAATAAATTTAAACAAGCTAAAAGATGTTTAATGTAAAAAACTGTAGCCTGAGAAAAAATATGTTGTTGTGGATTGCATATTTTACATGCAATTTATGCTGCAGTTTCTCTTCATTAACTACATCTCGCAGATTTTTCAAAGCAACAGCATGAATATTATTAACATGTGTTAAAAATGTGTTTAAAATAATGTATAA
>JANHGO010004753.1:0-24330 GCA_024606505.1 Aquila spilogaster
AGGGACCTGGTAACAGTTTTGGGAGTCAGGACATTCCAGAGAGCTGACCACAGGGTACAAAGATGGGTGGAGTTGACGTTCATCTCGGGACCAATAATGAGCTTTGCTTTGCACTATGTATTAGCTTATTAACTACGATATAAATGTATGCGCAGCCTGATTAATAAATGGGACTTGCTTATCAAGAAATTGGTACGTGTATTTCTCCCGCCGTTCTCCACAGCTGCCGGCCGCAGTGCTGAGTTGTAGCCAGCCCCTGAGCTGCATGGAAGGAAGAGCCTTTTGGTGGCAAGGGAAGGGGAAGCAGTGACAAGAGCCATCCTGGGCAGAAGAGTGCCTCCAGTCCCAGCCACGGAGCTGGGTGCACCACAGCTCTGCAGCTCTGCAGTCAGGGAAGAGCCAGGCAGGGAACCAACCTTCTCCCAGGAGCCACGGGGCCACGTGCCCAGCTGCTCGCTGAGTGGGATGAGGGATGGTCCTGGCATGGGGGGCTTGCCAGACGACCAGCTGCCTGCCCCAAGGGGCTGCAAGAATGCTCTTTGCAGGGGTGCGGAGGATGGTGTGGGGCAGAGCCCCAGTGGGCGTGCTCTCCAGCAGGCTCCGACTCTCAGGACACTGGGGTTGACATAGGAAGGCAGATCTCCCATGGAGCAAGGAGGCAATGCTACCCCGTATCCCTCCGGTTCCACAGAGAGCATTTCTGGGGGGGGGGGCAGATCTCCTCTGACCAATATCGCGGACTGATCTGTCAGCGGTTTGTGGGCCGGTTTGGGCCGGTTCTGTGAGGAATGGAGGGGGGGACGGACCCACGACCCCACCCCCCAGGAAAGGGAAAGGGGAAAAGGGGAAGGGGCCGGGGGATGGGCCTAGAAACAAAACAGCGGCAGCCGTCTGAGGAGGAAAGCTAATTCACTAAATTAGAGATCGGAATGCAAAAGAACGCAGTACAGCACAGTATAACTGGAATTGAAGCTGATAAATCCAGTCAAGAGAGAGAGAAAGCGTCCAAAAGCCGAAGGCCGCACTCTAACGCTGAAAGCAAGACGGATGGGGAGCACACATCACAGGAGCACAGAGCTGTAGGGGTTGGAAGGGACCTCCAGAGATCGTCCAGTCCAACCCCCAGCACACGCTGCCGGGGTGAGCGGAAAGGGAAAAGAGATTTTATCACCTAAATCGTGCAGACATCGCAAGGCAGAACGATAGTATAAATGTAGGCTTAACAGACATAAGCTTAGAACACTTGTGCAAGTATAGGCTTCAGGATAGAATCTTGAAAGTAAAAGGAGGAAACAAAGCAGATGCGTCAGCAACACACCGGCAGGAACCAGTTTGGGTTTGAGCCTCCCCCGAAAAGTCAGGGGTTTACAGCGAGGAAGACGTCGAGCCTTCATCCATCGACCACCAGATGGAGCCCAGAGACCCTCCCCACGGTTCAGGACGCGTGCTCAGAGGGGCGGGACAATACGTTAACTAATTCTTGGAAACCCAATGCATTTGTAACGAATTTCTTGGAATATAATGAATATGTATACGCTGCGCCTTTAAATATGTAGTCATTGTTTCCCTCGGTGTGCACGCCTGGTGGAGCGATCCCCCGTGCACCCAGCGCTGTAACGCTTGACGTAACCCACTGGCATGTCAAGTTACTCTGCCGGGTCTCTCGGTTTCTGTCAGTATTCAAGAGCAATCTATAAATGCAAGCTCTGACCTGAGAATGTGCTCCCCGGGAGAGAACAAGCCTGCAAAAGCACGTTCATCCCACCTACAGCCATGACAAGTGGTTTTGGGGATTGGATTTGAGAACGCATCTTTGGCAAACGATCGCATCGGTTGCCACGTGTCTGAATGCGCAGCCACTCCTGATGCAGTGACCCCCTGTTTAATTGGTAATCAGGTAACTGAACTGCTGATTGTGCATTCTGGTAAGGGAAAGAACTTCTCTAACTGCATTCAGAAGCTGCAGTGCAGCCCCTCAGAGGCAAGCTGGTGCTTCGCCTGTCTTCAGTGAGATCTGAGAACCTGGAATCATTGCTGCTGCTACCATCTCGTGAATGCAGGGGGACTTGGACTGTGCGTCTTCTCTTCCAGTGGGGCTTCAGAATTCTCACTAGATGCTCTGTAATTCTAAGTAAGAAAGCTTATTTGACAGGCTTAGATTTGCAAATCCCAAATCGGGGATGCTTTCTACACAGTAAGGCTCGTTGCAGACACTTAATCCGAGAGGGCTAACTGAGGTCCTAGAAGGAGACCATGAAGGACTGAGACCCGCAATTCCAAAAAAGAACTGTTTATTTGAAGAACAAACAAGGATTTCTCCGACTATTTGGAATTTGCCAAGTAATTCAACAACCAGCTCAAACAGAAGGTAATGAAGATCTTCAAAAAGCATCTAAAAGTCTTGCTTTCCCTCTCAAGATTGTTTTTGTTGTGAAGACATAAGTTTGCAGATGACGTGCAAAGCTCCCTGGTAAACAAATGCAGCGCACATCCCAGCAACTTCAAAAAGAAAAAGTGCAAAGAACTGTCTTCAAGACCTTGTGACATTTTAACTTTTTTTAATTAGCGCTTTCAAGAGAGGCTAGAAGTAAAAGGATGGAAGGAAGAGATAATCAGTAGGAGACTTGAGCACACGTTATTCTTTATTATTGGAAGTTGGACACTGCTGCCATGTGTAAGGCACCTGCAGCAATGGCAATACCAGCATGGGGAAGGGAGCAGTGGTGGGTAGAAGAGAAGAGAAATGTACGTAAGTTGGGGGCTGGGGTGTTTAACTTCGGGCAAGGTAGGGAAATCTTCAGCGGAACAGAAAATCCAAGGAACAAAGAAAACGGTGGATTTTTCTTCCTGATTTGTCTTGGGGAAGAACTGCTGTTTCTGAGGTACAGTGAAACAAAAAGGGAAAATCTGAACCTGGAATTCCAAGCTAATAAATCACAAAATGGCAAGCTAGCAAACTTACTGTGATAGAAAAGATCACAGATAGTACTCAGCAGTCGAGAAGGTGGACAGAAGTTACTCGGCATGGTAACTTCTGAGCGGTAGGTGCCTAGCAGAGGTTTGAGTTCAGCCACGTGCCAATATCTGTATTTGGGGCAAAATTCTCTAAGAAACAAAGAATCTTCCTTAATGAATCCTCAGTTCCAAGGGCAAAATAATCCACAAAGCCTCCAAAGCACAGTTTTGCAGGTGCTGAGAAGTATTTGGTAACAAGTATGACTTATATTCCACGCATCACCAAGTATCCAAGGTTGGTTCATGCCAGAGGCAGTGTGAGCAGGGACTTCTGGCCTAGCCATTCTCCCTTTCTCCCCCCAGCAGAAGATCAGATACCAGTAGAGGCTGGAGCAATGTGATCATCACCAACTGCAACACTTGTCTCTTAGTCCAGGATGTTACAGAGGAACAGAGGTTTAATTCAGCTTTGCTAGCTAGTTCAGCTCATCTGTTTGTATATAGATATTTTACATGCCGCATTATGAATTACGGATGATGGCTGTGATTCTGCTACAGACGGATCTAAGGAACAGTACCTGGAAATCCATCTACATTACTGTCCTTCCGAGTGGTGCCAGAATGCCATCCAGTTCTAATGGTGTAAAAAGTGACTCTGCATTCTGGGATTGCAGGAGGTTGATTTGCGCATTGGAGAGCCTGGTGCCCGTCCGCTCTGTCCAGCATTTGGGCCAGGTTTGGTGTAGGAAGTAAGAGGCAACTCTCGTAAGTGTCTTCTGTGAAAAGTTGATTCTGTGAAATTCCGGATTTCTCTACGACACAGAGGGGTGGAAAAGCTTCACAGGGCAGTTTTATTATTTCATAATAATTGCTATTAAATTGCAATGCCTGATTACACACTGAAAGCAAAACTCACAAACGTGGGGAGGACGTAAAACTGCTTTTGTAGAGTCTGGCAAATGTTTGCATCCTCCACATAAACACCCTCCCACCGCAAAAGAGCAGAGCTGAAGTGGCAACTTGTATATTTAGCCAAATGGCACGTCCTTGGAAAGCAAATGATTCTAATGTCTATGTCTTTCAGACCTGCTACATCAAGGTCTGCAGTAACTTGTCAGTAATCTGCCCTTAGGTGCTGAAGATACAGGTAGATTTTAACAGCTATGTTAGTGGGAAAATGAGGGGAAGAAAGGCATCTGTCAAGATAGAGATGCCAAATCACTCTTTTTTATAAGCCCAGCATCTGACGAATGTGCATCTGTTGTTCTGGGCCTCCCAGTGCAGGACAGATCAGGATGTGTCCCATCCGTGGAGGTGTTTGAGGCCAGGTTGGATAGGACCCTGGGAAATCTGATCTAGTACATGATCTAGCAGCTGGCAACCCTGCCTGTAGCAGGAGGGCTGGAACTTGATGATACTTGAGTTCCCGTCCAACCCAAGGCACTCTATGATTCTGTGATTCTACAATACGGGAAAGAGCCCAAGGTAGGGCTGCCAAGATGGTGAAGGGCCTGGAGGAGAGACTGAAAGAGCTGGGACTGTTCACTCTGGAGAAGAGAAGGCTTTGGGAACAACTCCGAAATGTCTGCAAATGCCTGGAAGGGGGATGCAAAGAGGATGGAGCCTGAGTCTTATTGGTGGTGTTAGTGCCCGAACAAGAGGCTATGGGCACAAACTGGAACACAGGAGGTGTGTGTAAACGTCAGGAAGCATTTGTGTCTGCGCTGTATGGGCTGTGGCAGAGGTTATGGAATATCTTCCTGGAAGATTTTCAAAAGCCACCTGGATGTGTGCCTGGGCACCCTGCTCTGGCTGTCCCTTTTGGAGCTGGGGTTGGGCCAGATGAATCCAACCTCAGCCAACAAACAACAAACCAACAAAAACACACGCACATCACCTGTTTGGACAGTTCTGTTCTTATGGAAACCGCAACAGATACAAAGAGCACAAGAACACTATTTGATCGAGCAAATTCTCAGCTACCAAACACTGTTTCTCAGCACAGTCACCACCGTCAGCTGTGCACTGAGCACAAAACCTCCTTTCATTTTCTAGACTTTCGTTTTCCGAGTCAGAATCCTGATTTGCAATGAGATCTTACATTCTTCGGCTTTGAACCTCATTTTTAGGTTCCAGATGTCCTTTTTTTCCAATCAGAATGCTGCTTTTTTTTTAGGGTAGAAATGCCTACATTGAAATCCAAGGCAAAATACTGGGGGTCCAAAGCACAGTTTTGGGGGTCTAAACGTCCATTTTCAGAGTTCAAAGCCTCGGTGCTTCGAGCTCGCTGTTGCACTGCAAAGCCTCACGTTTAGGGTCAAAACACTGTGATGAAGGAGAGGGAAACAGATGTGCTGAGCATTCACCTTGTTTTCCAGTGGCTTCACTTGTTTCCGGTGAAGGTGTGGTACCAGAGCACGGAGTTGTCCGCGCTGTTCATGCTCATCACAAAAGCAGTGCTACCCATCGGAACAGCCATCTGATGTGTAGTGAGGAGGTCCAAACCAGAGTGCTATGACAGTGTCATTAATTCATGTAGCATGATAACGAGCCCTTGTCCAGCTAGAGCCAAGCACAATGCACACGGAGATCATTTCCAGAGGAGGACAAAGCCCACCTTACTTCTCCATCCAGCACCACATCGTTTTGTATAAAGAGGACCCATCTTTAAGTTCGAGTTTATCTGAGAAACACACAGGGCCTCGAAACACTTTGAACCACAGTTACAAATGACCCATTCTGCTCTGGGAGGTGCTGATGCCTGGTGACGTCAGTGGCCGTGGTCAGCAGGCCACCAGCGGCCGTGTCACAGTAGGGGGCGGGGCAGCGAGAGCCGTGTCACAGAGGAGGGGCTCTGTGACACATCCTTGCAGGGATACAAAAGGGGAGGTGGGGCGGGGGGTCCGGCACTCTGGAGTAGCAACTGGAGGGCAAAGGAGCACAAGGATGAGCTTATACTTGAGCTTTGCCAAAGAGGCGCGGCCACGCGCCTGCATTAGGCGGAGCAAGATGGATTTCTGGGATGGGATGCAGCCCTCCCTCCTGCCGCACATCACTGAGGAAGGTACAGGCCTACACAGCTAGCGCAGGAGCTTTGTGACCAGTACTGGTGGCAGCTCATGGGCGAGGCCCAGCGTTGTGGTCGTCTCAGGGGGGATCTCCATTAGGGGCTGGTGATGACACGCATTGATGACACTTATCATCTGCCATCAAGCCCCAGCTCTGGGGTTGCTGGAGGGCCGAAAGCCAACAGACGCAGAGTGTGATCAGGTTTTCTTGTCCTTTCTAGAGCAAATAGCTATCTGGGACGCGGTGGCTGTCTACATCCAAAAGCAGATCCTGCTGTGCAAGGTGGGTCAGCACCTTGGGGGTTGGCAGTCCCCCTGGCTCTGGGCCACAGAATGCAGTGACTCTTCCCCTCCCCAGAAAGCAGGAAAATCACCCCAAAATTCCCCCGGAGGCACCAGTGGACCTTGCATAAGCCTGGTACCGCTCGTGGTAGATGGCGTCATATATCTTGGTCCACAGAGACCCTCAATCTGCTTCTACTACAATTGCAGTGCCGCATTTTTGAGAGGGCAAGGGGAGAAGGACGAGGCAGCTTCTTCCTAAATCCCTTCCTCCAGCCAGTCCTTAACCTTTGGCAGTTCTGTTCTCTTCCACTGCAGGGGGTCCGAATTCCAACTCTCGGCTCCTTCGATGTCGTCCCCGTCAGGACTGGTGACGGGGCTTTGATCATGCCAAGGCCCGTGTTTCGCCTGGCCAGGAATCTTGTACGAGCTCACGGCCTCGTGGACGATGTGGAGTGCCTGCCCGGTAAGTGGACGAATGCCATTGCGGCTGCACAGACCGGGCAAATGGTAAACCTTACCCAGGTCTGAGGTGTTTCTCAAGAGCAAAGTGCCCCCACTGCAGAGCATGGCCAAAACCAAACTGGGTGATGGCTGCAACAGGCAACACTTGGGAAAAGTCTGCAGAAGGGTTGGGTTGGCGTGTGACCAACTCCGTTTCCTCTCATGTTTTTCCAGGCCATAAGGAGTGCGAGGTCATCCAATACACCGTGGTGGCTGAAACTGCCTCTGTGTCCTGGCAGAAAGCAGAGAGCTGCATCCGAGACACCACGTCCCTCATGTTCCACTGCCTGCAGAAGGGGGGGAGCATCGCCCTTGTGCTGAAGGACGTGGGAGTATTGCTCATTGAAGGCACAAGGGTGCAAATGAAATTTTATTACGATTTCCTAGAGACGTTGTCTGGGAAGGAGAACCTGGAAGAGGCTGTTTTCAAGGTGAGGGCTTGGGCTTCTCTATGGCGTGGGCAGTCCCACAGGAACAACCCATTCTTGCCCATGTTTAGAAAGGACCCGGCTAGAATCTTGGGCTGGGCCAGAGCTACAGACCTGCCAGCTCCTGCCTTGGAATCAGCCAGTGCTGCGGGCCTCAGCCAAGCAAAGGACATAACCCCATCTTCACTCACCTCTGCTGCAGATCCCCCGGCTGATGGAGATGATTGTATCCCGGGTGGCAGCCGTGGCCTCCCTGACCTTCTCCGGACGTGTGATTATCTTTCCTGAGTGAGTATGTTTGCACCGGTGGGCTCTGCTTGGTGCCACTGCTCAGCTCTCATTCAGTAGCATTTGTTCCTTGTGACCACGGGTATCCCCTCATGGGGCCGCTGCGCGTCACCTTCCTTGATATCCCCGTAACACGTGTGGCTCATAGTCGTTCCTGTGAGGTGCACCCGATGGCAGAGAGGAAGGGACGCAGGTGCTATTTGATTCTCCACGTGACCTGGATTCCTTTGCTGGGTGACCCCGTTCCCAGGACAGTCCTCGGGGCTGAGAGCTTTATAGCAATGCAGAAACGTGTCCATGAGCGGTGACCGAGGCACGTGGCAAGTGCTGGTGATGCCGTGGGTCACAAGGACAACTTCTCTTTGCACGCAGATATGTGATGGAGGCTATGCCCAAACCACCGCCCAGGAAACCCATCAAGGAATCCGGAAAAGAGAGTTTGCCATCTCTGGGCCAGGACGAGGAAGGTAAAAACAGCTGCCGGCTCCTTTCCATCGCGCTTGCGTCGAACTCCCCTTCCAACGATCGCCCAAGGGCCAAAGCCCACTGCATCCCGACAAAGCCTTTTCTCGGAACATCTCACTCGCTTCCCCTCACGTGGGATGTGCCCAAGATGCCCACCACTGGGTACAGAAGGAGAATGGGGTTCTAAGGCCCTGTCCTTCCCACCTGGGAAATGGCCCCCTCCAAAGAGACTATCTCCTCACCAGCACCATCCAGCTCCTCTTTCCCAAAGCTGGTGCAGACTGCACGGTCACAAAAGCACACTGCACCGTGGCGCTAAGGAGCTGGGCTGGGCAAGGGCCGGTGTCAGGTGAGGGCCCGAGGCCTCTGGACGTGTGGGCTGCGGCAGGAGCAGGGCAGCCCTTCAGCCTCTGTAAGAGCAGCCCTGCCTGTCACTGGGACAGCTGCGCTGCGGCGGTGTATTTCTGAGGACACCCCTCCTTCCCGGCTTTAGGGGGATTTCCTGAACTGTCTTTCCCTGATTGTTCAGATATGACAGCAAATGGAGTGCTGCAGCTGCAGGAAAGGATGGCGATGGAGATGAGCAGGATGTCTGTGGTCAGGTGAGGCCGGAGGCCACCAGTGGGCGTCTCTACCGGGCGGTTTTCTCACCCAGGCCAGAGCCCACTCCCCAGCCCAACCGTGCTGAGCACAGCAGTCGGAGGAGTGGGGTGGGGTGGGGTGGGGTGGGGCCACCAGGAGCCGCTCATTTCACAGGGCTGGCCCCTCTCCAGCCCCTCAGAGAAGCAGCCCCAGCACGGCCTGTTTGCCGTGCGTGCGTGTGTGCGTGCGTGAGGAAGGCTGTGTGGCAGCCAACAGTTCTGGCTTAGGGGTGCGGGATGTGGTCCCAAAGACATCACCCACTCAGATGAACCCCTCCCGCTGTGTCCTTCCAGTCAGCTGTCAGAGGCGTCGGTGGCCTCTTTTGCCAAAAAGCAGCCTGGTTCTGGCAAAACCCGGGCTGCCAAACCTCGGAAGTTCAGAGGAGAAGGAAGAAGAAAGAAGAGAGCTCCCCGTGACGGTGGATGGCCTGAATCAGCCAAAGCAATGCCTTCACACCTGTGCGGAGCCCCGATTCTGAGCCCTGAACACACCTACAGAGTGTTCAGAGCTCAGCCAGCAAGAGTGGACCCATCGCAGTTACTCAACTCAAGGCCTGAGAAGTTCTGGTCCGTGCTGCGACAGCCTCAGAAGGCCATATTATCGGGATACAGCTTCAGCATCTCCCGTCTGTGTCCGTTCCCATATGAGGCATCCAGCTCAATGCAGTGCCACCCACCGAGGACCGGAGCAGGGCTCCCCAGCCTGGGGAGGCCCAGGCCACTGTGATCAGGGCTTCGCGCGTGCCCAGAGCGCAGGCAGCCAAACAGGTATGTGATTACCCCCCGGGCGGGGGCATTCTGGAATGCCACCTCTTTGTATAAAAGCAGAGTTATAGAGGCAGTGGGGTCGCCTTAATGACCCTGTAGTTCTGACTGATGCCGGTTCCTTGTTTTCCAGTGTTGCGTTCTCTTCTCTTGCCATGCTCAACACACCGAGGCCCATGATTTGGCAACATTTGGAAGACCCGGCTATGCACGAGGCTGCTCTGGGCCAGAGAGGAGAATGCTTCTTGCCAGCTCATTGCTCCTTCAGGTCCCTGGTGGGAAGGGAAAGGCTTTTTGGGTGGGCCTGGCATTGCTTAGCAGCAAAACACGGCTGCTGGACGTGTTCTAGGCAAGGGCTAAAGAGGGAGAGAGAAATGGCTGCTTTCCCCTCAGTGTCCCGAAGCCACCCCCGGGATCTGCACGTGGGCCAAGAGCTCCCAAAACCTGCACTACTGTTGGGGAAGACCCTCTTCTTTTACAGAAATCCGTCCATCTTCAAAATGGATGAAAAAACAAAAAAAAAAAATGTCTTGCAGAAGATGGTGGACTTGATGCCGAGAAATCCAACAAAATAACTTGACACTCCAATGAGTTATGTCAAGCAGTATTCCCTTTATTTACAGCGCTGGGTGCATGGGGATCGCTCCACCAAACATGCCCACCGTTAGGATAAAGCGTGCTACAGATATAGGCTAAACTAATACATAGTCAATAGCCCGAGATCCCATTAGCATGCGGACCCTCCCCTCCCCACGCGTGCGCAGTGAGTTGAGGGGTGAAGGCTCCTTTCTCTCTGTCGTGAAGGCTCAGCATTCCATCATCTTCTTCGCCATAACTCTTGACCCAGTAGGGAGGGGCAGCTTGCCCTGTACACAGCTTGCCCTGTACACAGCTTGCCCTGCAGACAGTTAATCACTTCACTGTCCTTCAATTGTTTTTCACCTCTGGCTGTTTTTCACCCTCCTATCTTTATGGCCTTCATCCCCCTTGTTATTCCAGACCAAGAGTCTGCAATCCTCCTTCTTCTAGCAATTAACTTTTACATAAACTATCAGTTATCTGCTCCTTTTCCCAGCTGCAGTGCAGTCCTTTACCCTCCTTTACTATGGAGTCTTTCTCCCTTTCTTCACTGGCTTGCTTTATATCTAACACTGAATTATATACATGGTTATTATAAGTGCCTGCCCACTGAAATGTCACAGTTATGATCAACACACACTTCTTATCTCTATAACAGAGAAGTAATCTTTTAACTTTTTTCTTTTGTCAAATGCAAACAAATATATACAAATGCATACTTTTTTTTTTTTCCTGTTGGCTTTTCATTAAAATTTTCACATCTGCCATGGATGTTTAAGTACTTATTTCAAGTTAAAATCATTTCTTAATAATTAACTTTAATACGCATTTCAAATTTCTGGATATTTAAAAATTCCTGCCTCAGTCCCAATGTGGCTTTGAAGAGATGAGCCATGTTTTGATCTCATCATTCACAGTGTGGCCAAGGATTTGTCTCACTATTATCCATGTGGCAAAAAAGATTGCATCTGTTGATAAAACTCCAGTTGCACAGACAATGATTGCACAGAAACTGTGACACCTTCATAATAAAGCCAGGTAGGATGAGAACAAAACTGAGGTGAATATTTCTGATAACTCAAATGATCTTTGGCATTTACAACAGTATTTAACATGGAGGGAGACAAGCGGTTCAGATTGCACGCTGGGCTGGCAGTCTCAGCCTCCTTATCAAATTTGTAAATACCTGTACATGACAGTCACCTGCCAGCAAGGTACTCGGACTTCAAGACAGAAGTTAATATGTCCTGAAAAATTCAATTACTATTGTATAGATACAACTTGAGCTGTATCTTAAAGATCCCCGCATTTCCACAATTCTTTTTTTGACATCTGTGTTGAGTGAATAGTGCCTTAGATATACTAATTTTCCTCCATCAGCTAAAAAGGGAGTTCTCATGACTGAGACATAGATCTCTACGTTTGGTTATCTGAATCCTGTTCCTTCCATTTTCTTACTCCTCCCCTCAGCACTTTTTTTTGTGGATATTTTTGGTGTTTATGTTCACATCTTAGAAATTACGCATCTTCCTCTCAGCTGCCCAAATCCCACAAAATTTAGCAGCTTAGATGTAGATTCCACAAGGTACCTAACTATGGAACTCCTCTTTTTTATCTCCTTCATAATAAAAGAAGGGTCCTCATTTACAAGGTTCATGTATCTAAAACATACGGATACAACCACTGGGAATTTTACAGATACCTACAAAACCATCTTAAATGCAGCACTGTTTGAATAATTTGTTACTTAACTACTGTTGAAAAGTTAACATAAAATTCCCAGTTCCCTGGATGAGAAAAGATATATTAGTCACATTTAGCAAGATATTGCCTGAAGGGATTGATTTTGCACCCTTGTTGAGAAAGTAGATTCTATAAAGTTTTAAGTTTTAGATATGTAAGGGATGTTGCACCTTAATTCCTTTACTAAAAAGTTACCTTTATGATGTACTTCCTGAATTAAGAAATAGCAAAAAATGGTACCACAAAATAATATTAAAAGGGCTTGTTTAAGAGCATATAGGAGTTAATTTACTCCACGGGTTTTATTCTACATTCATTTCTGTGATGAGACAGAAAGAAGTAAGGAGTACACTCTTACTTCATTGATAAACCATAACAGTTAACATGTTTTATCGCATCTTCTGCTGCTAACAATAAACTACGTTACCAAATATACAAAAAAGTATATTTCACATGGTCATGAATGCTTTTAATAAACACAGCCATATTCATCACACTTACTGCATCCCATAGCATCAAAATTACTTTCTAATTGCTGGCAGTAACCTGTCTCTGATTAATTCCTTTATCTGACTCTGGCATGAGTTGAATTTATAGGTGTAATCACTTCAGAAGTTATGCATTTCACTGGCTTGACCAGAAATGGCCATAAGCAGGCAACATTTACAAAATATTCTAATTACCAATAGCTGAGCAAACGTACATTCAGTAACTCACGCTTTAGGACTATTCTCCTAAGACAGTAAAAATGACCAAATGCATTAAAGCCAGCAGCTTGAAATCAGAAAGCTTTAAGTTGGACCTCTAGATCTTAGATTAAACTACTCAAGACATTAGACTTCAAAATGTTCTGCAGGAGTTTCTTATGCTCATGGTAAACAGAAGGCATTATTCCTTATACAGATGCACTAAAGCTGGAAGAAGAAATAATGAGGGATTTTTTTCATTCATGAATATTTCCGACAGCACGATCACATTTCCTACATGAAATACAATGACACTGCCTTTCTATCAAAGAACTAAGAAGCATATCCTATAGTTTAAAGACTAAAATATGTTTTTATTTTCATGAATCAGAAAACTGAGGATTCTCATTTTTTATTTCCTAAAATGCATTGTATGCCATAACAACAGTAGATAACACAGTACAGATTTAGAAACTATAGATAATTAGCTAACAATCTGGATATGGAAAACTTCATTTACAATAGTAACTGAAGGTGCTATGTATAGTCTAAGATTATATTACAATATTGAGAGGCCAGGGCCAAGTAGCACTAAAAACACTAGACAGGATGCAGGGCAAGTGCATAGATTATGAGCATGCACAGTGTCTTCTGGAAGGAACTCATCATAAATAATGCTTAAGCAGAGCCTCTTGACATTTCTCCAATTTTCTCACTTAGTAGTACAGTGAAACAGAGTGTAACAGCAGAGAGAACTAGCCTAATAATTTCTATAATCTTCCTGACAGTGTGCTTGTTATGAATATTCATGCTTTTCTTATCATTTGCAATTCCTGTTTCTTCATTGTTGTGGTCACATCACCTTTGCATTTTTTTTTCCATATATGTAGAAGCTTTCGTAGCCTTGAAATTTGTGCTTTAGGTGCTCTTTGTACATTTTGAAATATTATGCAAAAGTTTATACCTACATAAACATAACCTCCCTTATCTTGAATCCAGCCCTATTCCAAATGCTTTAGGAGGGGAAAAAAAAGATAGCGCCTTTAAAGCATGTAGTCTTGGCTGTTTTTTCACCACAGATGTTCATTTAGGTGCTGCTTTCACAGGCTCAGGGTACTGTACTAAAAAAAACTGACCATGCTGTTTCTGCCAATTGCTACCTCAGGTGTGCTTCACATCATGGGAAAATACCGTTTTATACTTTTTTGTCCTTTACATGTAAATTCCAATTTGCTAGCATACGCATTTATAAGATATGCCAGGCTCCTTCTCTAGTCTATTTGTTAGCCTTTATATTATGAACATTAGTTTCCCGTGTACTATAGATGTTATCATTAATTGCATCATTTTCTAGATTCTTAGTTATTGCATTTATTGCCTTGAAATTTCAGCAGATACTAAGACTGTGTAATTTGCACTAATAGGGGCACATTTTTAAATGTGAGCTCTGGTAGCTGCAAAATCTGCAACTCTAGATGTGGAAAATCTATGTAAGTGATTCATTGCTACACTTCTGAAAATGAGCGTGCAAAGTTGTTGGGTGACAATTTGCAGGTAAATCAGTATAAACTAGATATAAATTTTAAACATGGAATTCAATTGCAAGAAAATTCTTGTTCACTGATGAGAAATAAGGCTGTGATTTTGTAACAGCTTATGAATGCCTTCCCCGCACAGAAGCATGAGGTGTCTGTCGTTTTGGATCATAGCATGAAAGAGATAGTAGTTTCAAAGAACACTGATGGAGACTGGATTAGAACATCAGGAAAATCAGTATCATTCCTCATCTTATGCCAAATAGCACAGCAGAACAGGGAAGAGAGAGAAGGGACTTATCAGACATGAGAAAGTCAGACTTCTGTGGTTGGCTAGTCTTGGCTGACTACCAGATGTCCACGCTGCTCTCTGATTACCTCTCCCCAGCAGGACAAGAGGAGAAAATATGATGGAAAAGCTGATGAAAGCTCCTCACTCTTTGCCTCATCCTCCTTGCCTCCCTGTCTGAGGCAGTGCGGGAGGGATGGGGAATGGGGGCTGTGGTGGGTTCATAACACTTCGTCTCTACCGCTCCTTCATGGTCACTGTCTGTATCTATTTCTTATGAGATCCCTCCCATAGAATGCTGATCTTTCAGAACTGAACCTGTGTGGACTTCCCACAGGCTGCAGCTCTACAAGCACTGCTCCAACATGGAGCCATGCCATGAGGGCCACCCTTCAGGACTGCACTATTCCAGCATGGGTCCTCCAGACCTCCTGTCCCCTGCAGGCTCCTCCCCACGGGCTGCAACTCCGGCCCAAGCCCTGCTCCTGCAAGGGTATCCATGAGCCATACCTCCTTCAGGCCTCATCCACTGCTGCACCACAGGTTCCTCTGTGGCTGCACATGGGGATCTGCTCTGATGTGGTCTTCATGTGCTTCCCTGTGGGCTGCAGGTGAATATCTGCTCTGATACCTGGAGCACCTCCTCCCCCCCCTTCTTCACTGACCTTGGTGTTTCCAGGGTTGTTCATCACATATTTTTCTTGCTCCTGTCTTACAGATGCTTCATGGCACTTTTTACTCTTTCTTAAACACATTTTCCCAGATGCATCACCAGTTCGGCTGATGGACTCAACTGTGTCCTCCTATGGGACCGTGATGAAACTGGATGAAATTGGATCTGTTGATGACTCTCTACCTTCTCCCAGCTTTCTACCAAAACTTTGCTGCATAAATCCAATACATATTCTAAGTACATCACACTGTGAGCTAAGGAAGTGTCTAATCTCTAGTTAGATCTGTGGCAACACAAATCCATTATGTAATACAGGCAAAAAGCAACCTCATTCTAATCCTCATGGAATGACTGACTCCTCTTTTCAAAGCATAACTTTACATTTGAAGGGTATAGTCCTCTGTATACTTATGAGTAGTTACATTGCATCTCTGTATTCAATACACTTGGTAGGCATACTTGCACATCCACAGAGAAATGTAGTGTAAGTGCTTAACAATTTGAGTCCAAATATATTTCAGATATAGGGTCACCACTAAAACCTCCTTTAAACTGAGTATAGTGGGAGCTTTGTCTGTGATAATAAGCTATAGAATCATAGAATATCCTTAGTTGGAAGGGACCCACAAGGATCATTGAATCCAACTCCGGGCTCCATGGAGGACTAGCGTGTTGTTTAAACCCTGTGTCTGAGATTGTTATCCAAATGCTTCATGAACACTGGCAGGTTTGGTGCCATGACCACCGCCCTGGGGAGCCCATTCTCAGTGAAGAATCTTTTCCAACATGATGCTCCCCTGACCCAGCTCCATCCTGTTCCCTTGGGTCCTGTCGCTGTCACCAGAGAGCAGAAATCATCTCCTGCCCCACTGCTCCCATTGTGAGGAAGCTGTAGGCTGTCATAAGGCCTCCCCTCAACCTCCGCTTCTCCAGACTGAACAAAGTGACATCAGCTGCTACTCAAGTGTCCTGTCTCTTAGACCCTTCACCATTTTTATAGACTTCCTTTGGACACATCTGTCTGCTCAACTTCTAACTCACTTTTCCTTGCAAATTTCCTATTCTTAATATAATTCTTAATTGCTGGAAGACCAGAAAAGCTGGAATTAAATATGACATCAACAAAAAGGGAATGGTGAGCAAGACAGTAGCCTGGAGTTTGTTTGAGCTCTTAGGAAGAGAACTGAATACAATTTAACTTTGTTTCAGTACTGATCTGGAAACAAGTCTAGAGTAAATGTTTCCCCAGATCCTAATTAGAAAACAAAAAATGGTAGCAATGGAGGACATGGTTGAAAAATAATTTGTATCTGCTTTCAAATGAAAGTATGATTAAATGGCTAATTAGAACATCCAAATAAACACTTCTAGAGTAAAAAGCCTTTCCCTCCTGTAGACACATTTCCCAGGGATGTCTTTAATGCTGACTGTTCTTCAGGGAGTTCGTGTTCGAACAGTTAGATAATTAACAATCTGTCGAAATATCTCTCATTTTTATAAAGTTTAGGTTTTGATTAGCTTAAATTCTTGCCTTTGTTTTTCATGTTTGCATTTATTTCCTGCAAAACTCTCCTTTTTGCATTTCTACAAATTTTTAGCTGGGCAAATACTGCAATAAAGTACAAATATTTCTTTGAATTTAAAATAACTATTTTCTTTAATCCTATTATGCTTTTTAAATTTCTAAACAACTGTTTTTTTTCACTCCTGTACATTTTTTTCCTTAATACCTTTTCATACAGGTATACAGGCATGTATAGATATACACAAATATATATACTATAATATATATAATATATATACACAAGTATTGTAACTGTTTTTTTTTTCCATTTTGCTTGATATTATAATCTTCCCCATTTTATTTGGCATCAGGAATAATACAAAAAGACTATACATTAGAAAATTAGACAGAACAAGATGTGTAGGGTGTGTCAAAACAGTCTAAGTGATAATATGCTTCTTCAGACTATGCATATGTTGATTAGACTACTTCTGAAATAATAAAAAAAAGCCATTTGTGAAATCAGGATTGATGTTATACAAATGTATCTAAATTTATTGAACAATGAATCCGTAGTAAATACAGTTTCTCTACTGCAGTCCTTGGCATGTAGCTCATTGAATCAAAAGAACTGAGAAAATGGAACTAATCCTCTAAGTATTTAAAAAAAATCTATTTGCTCTATTTTTTGCTCTTGTCGTATCTTGAGTTATTTGATGCAGTGATGGTTTTTCTGGATGTGGTTATTCACACAACTCGACTTTAGCCATCCAAATTTCTTTCAGCATGACTAACAAAGGGGCTCACCGAACAGCCAGTGGTCCCCTTATGAACAGATGGCAGAAACTGATTCTGTTTGCATCAGACCACCCATTAAACTCTGCTAAGACTGCAGGGGCTAATTCTGCATCCATCTCTGTAGAATATTACTTCTCAATGCACTGATTTAAAAATGCATAAAAAAAAATTGGAAGCAACTGAAGGAGGAGGTGACTCTTTTTCCCTGTGATGATGTGTTTCAGATATGCTAAAAAACTTTATTACTCACTGGTAGAAGTGAAGAATTCAGTCTGATCTAAAAACTTAAGGAATCTATACATAGCATGCCATTAAAGGTTCAAAGAAATATACCATCCACATAGAGGAGAAAAGATTTGTTATCCAGTATACTTGGAGATGGTCTCCTACTTACTTTCCAGTAGAGAAGACAGACCTATGGCATTAAGTGGAAATATAAAACTGTAGAGCCCACTGCCAAGGTTTGTGATTAGAAAATGAAATCAGTGCTTGCACACTGGCTGCTTTATTTATTTATTTTTTTCTGCATGTCTCTGCCCTTTGAGTTACATATTTTCCCTCAGTGATTATTTATTTCTACAGTACTGTCTGTATAAAACCCTGCTGTGAGGAAAACGGCCCACAGTGAGATAATCAGAAACATAACATTACAGTTACACTATGACCCTGTCTGCTTTTCCACCTTGTCAAAAGTGATTTAAAATTTCACCTTACAATTACCAGTAGTTGAGCTCGATTTCCTTGCAGAAGCCTTATTCATATCTGGTTGTTCTCTGAAGTGAGTAGATAAATATTTGTTTAATGCTTCTTTGGCATGTGGATTAGCTTCCAAACTGACAAGCTCTTTAGCTCTCATTGTCTGGATTTTAGAATTCACTGCCAAAAACATATCAAAATACTGACTCCTTATCTAATGCTATTTCCTCAAGACTCATATATATTGGCTTTAGCTGCATATTCCTGATATATTTTGAAATAAGATTCTTTTAAAATTTGTATATTGGCTAGTCTAAACAGCATCTACATAGGACACTCCAAAAGTAATGCCTTTTACTTACTCCCATGGGAATTAGAACAAAGAGCACAATATCACAGTTTGATAGAGTAAATTCTCAGCTACAATACTCTATTTTTCAACACAGTCAACCCCATTAGCTCTGCATTTTCACTTGCATTGAAAAAAAGCCTGCATGCCACTCATAAAAATCTGCACCAGCAGAAATGATCCACTGTTTCACAGCTGCTATGACACTGTCATTGCAAGGAAAATGTTGCCCATGCAGTCTGTCTTTCATTGGCCCAAACAGATGAAAGTCAGAAGGCACCAAATCCAGACTGTATGGTGGCAATGTGCTTCATGGTCTTCAAGCTGGTACCAAACTGGTATAGGATCTGACTTTATTACGCTGCGAGAGAAAGTTTGTTTTCTTCTCTGGCCTTACTGCAAGTTTGAGCCTTCAGTGTATTTAGCAGTGTGATATAGTGGTCAAAGTTGATGGTTTGGCCTAGTTCCAGGAAGTTCAGAAGGATCACTCCTTTCCTAACTCAGAAGACAATGCACATCACTTTACCTGCTGATGGCTGCATCTTGAACTGTTTCTTCGATGAGGAATTCATATATTATCAACATGGATTGCCATTTTGACTCCGACTCATAGTGGTGACATCATGTCTTGTCACCAGTAATGAAAAGATCCAGGAAACTGTCACTTTCAGCCTTGTGTTTGTTCAGTAGTCCCCAACAAACTTTCATAGGGTTTTTCTATCTCTGTGTGAGCATTCGTGGGACTTACCTGGTACAAACTTTGTGATAACCCAACGTTGCCACTATTGTTTCCAATGCACTGAAGAAAATATTCAGCTCTATACACAGCTCCCTGGTTGTAATCTACACATTCACATGAA
The DNA here is from genome assembly GCA_024606505.1 of Aquila spilogaster. Taxonomy (NCBI): domain Eukaryota; kingdom Metazoa; phylum Chordata; class Aves; order Accipitriformes; family Accipitridae; genus Aquila; species Aquila spilogaster. The sequence goes on from JANHGO010004753.1 coordinate 19,109, forward strand.
TGAGATTATCAAGATGCTCTTCATTTCATGGTGTGACAGTTGCACATGGCCGTCTGAAACATGGCCTGTATTTCACAATGCTGTCACCATTGCTGAAACGCACCACCCACTGCCTCACTGTACTCAAATCCACTGTTTGGTCTCCATAAATGTTCAGCAAGTGTTGATGAATGTCATTGGATGCCATTTTTCCTGCATGGAGGAATTCAATGACACACCTTTGCTTCATTTGCACTTCCATGCCAGATGCCATTTGTCAGACTGCCCTTCTGCTGCCATCTGTCACACAACAACAAAATTTAATGAAATATTAGTGAGAAGGTTCCGCCCCTACTACGATACCACCAACATCAGCCTCTGATATCATGGGCCAACAAAATAAAATATGAGGCATTGCTTTCAGAACAGACCTTATAAGATGAAAAATTATGGCATGTGAAAGGAATAGACTGTATTTTAGGGAACTTTCACAGAATACATTTCATACTTCAGCACATGTGCCATTGAATTTCAGACAATCTATATGAATGAGACTGAAATTGCAGATATTCTTAAAAGTTCGTCAGTGAAGTGAATGTGAACAGAGAATAAAGAAAATTTTATCACACTGAATAGAAACTGATTATCATATAGGTGACAATGGGAGTACTCTCAAGAGTAGACAACATGCTTGATTTTGTAGTTACTTCTGAAGGAAATCATCTGCAGGAAGTCAGACTAGCGATCAGTCTTCATCCAAGACATTTATTACAGAAATTAATTTAAGTCATTATCCTGCAAGTACATATTGAAGAGAATGTTTTCCACAGTCTTAGTGAGGTCAAGTGGGGACCAATTCTAGGAGAAAGCTTTCTACTAGTATTAAGTGATTATGGAAGAGCTTCTTACATGAAAAATCAGACCACATTAATAAAAGTATAGCATCTTTCTCAGGGTGTATGTAGCTTGTAGGCCACCCAGGCTACTACTGTCCATACCAAAAACATTACTGGGCCACACTGCCAGTTGCTCTCAGCCTGCCCACCTGAGTGTTGTTTGGATAGTAAAGAGGAAATGTAAGCAGAAAGCATGGAGAGGAAGATTGTGACAGTAGTGTATTTACCTTTATAAAACACAGATTATAGAAGCACTCATCTAGATGTAGTAGCCATTAAAAAAAAAAAGTTAAACATGGCAATAACAGAACTCAAATTAAACTAATGAAATCCATTACCGCTACTCATAATGTCAATACCGCATGAAATTTGAAATCTAAATACCCTGCATGACAAGTAATTCTGTCCAATTTTCATTTATTACCTCCCTAAACACTCATGAAGATAAGCAATAGATGAGATAACATATCTAATCCTTCTCCCTCATCAAAATGCACTGTAGAAACATTTCTAGTTCAAATTACATCCCTATTCTATTCAAGTTCTTACTGATATATACGGAATGCATAGGAGGCCAACAGCCTCAGTTTCATAACTGAGCAGAAAAAAAACAAAATTGGATATGCCACTTGAGAAGAAAGATGAAAGATGCTGCTGGTAACAAGCTGCTGATTCTATGTCTCATTTGAGTGTTATTCCTGATGTCTAAATTTATTCTTAGGATATATATGGAATCAACAAACAGGTAACAGGAATGGGTTGTTCACTAGAATTTTTGAGCTACTATGATGAAAGCTACGGGTCAGGAGAGTGACAGAGTATGCTTTCAGCATTTCAAAATGAAAAACAAAATTCTGAGTCTGTGATGGGGCATGTTGCTAAATCTATGGAAGTGAGCTACTCCTCTGTTAAATAGTTACTGGCATAAAATTATGGCAAATGTTAGAGTATTTGCAGAAAGTTCCATTCACTTTTTGTTTCTCCTAGAAATGATCAAACTGCATATACGGATAGTTGTATCTTTATAAACTTTTATTAGTGGAAACTTTACATCACTAAAGACAGTGACATTAATATTAATCAGTCTAAGAGTGCACTGCAGTTTTTTAGAGCTATGTCTAATGTATAGCGTGCTGTTACGCAACAGCAGAAATGAGGTATTAGATTCTCATGCTCTGGTCCCAGAGTGGTGAAATTCTGGTAGAAATGAAAGGCAGTAACCTATTTTAGATCAGGATAGGAACAGGTACAAGTGGTGCATTTGCAGAAGTGCTCTTGCCTTGTGAAATGCAATCCTACTAAATCTCTCTTGCTTTTCTCTGTTCATTAAGGTAGGCCCCTTTATTCCACTATTACATCTTTTCAAGTGTATCAGATACATCTTCCAAAGTTTAAATCTACGTATTGCTTGTAGCCAGCCTGCCATCTTCCACACATGCATGCAGGTCCTTATACTAATTGAAGAAACGTCCTGTAAATAATTGTTAGTGTCAAAACTCCAAAGGCAATCTCAGATTTGCATTTTTTTTTTTACCAGATAACGCCATTTCATTTATAAAAGTGAACCGGTAACTGCATGCATCAGTACCAGCTTGATTACGTATTCACATATTCTGAAAGAAAATTTGAAAATTTGCATGTGAGCACTAAATACGTAAACCAGCATTCAGTTGAATTTGCTAGTTTGCTACAATAGATTTCTTTACTGATGAAATTTGGATCACTTTTTACAATTGTAAGGGGCATGAACCTCATCAGTGAAATACCAAACTCGCTGGAATCTATCACTTTTACAAAATTTGCTACGGATTTTTCACCAGAAAGAGTGGCTTACCACTACAAAGCAGAAAAAAAATTAAACAAAAGATATTTCAAACAGACATCTACCAATATGCAGCCTTTAAATCTTTGTGCTTTAATGTTTAAAAGATCTGAAACTTAAGCACAATATACGTAAAAAAAACTTGGTGGAGACAAAATTGAGATAACATTAAGAAGAACTAAGAGTGGCAAAAAATAGTACACACATCTAGTTTTCCCTGGTTTTATACAGGATTTTTTAGTCATATTGCACTAGAATTGTATTAGCACTCAACAGCAAGAGATGATTTCACAGCATAGTCCTATTGTGGTGTTAAATGATTACTTCCAAAAGATACTGGCAAAAGGAGTTCCATAACATAAAATCTTCTGAATGACTTTGAGTGAACACTTGAAAATAGTTTTTAAAAGTTAAATTAATTTGGTTTTTAACCTGTACTATCATTTTTTATTTGAATCAGTAAATGGTGAAACAACTAAAAAAATATATGAAACTGCAATAGGTCTGGCTGTCTACATACTGGAAATTTTGCTAAAAGATTATTCTCATGACATTTTTAGATCAGTCTTAAAGTCAAGCAGGATATCTTGAAGTTTCAGTCAAGTATTTGAACTTTCGTCTCAGTATACTCTTCATCCTTTTGAAGTGGACATTTTGGTAAGTGATGAATAACAACAGATGTAACAAGAACCCATTTTTCCTATGTGTACATTTTATACAAGTTAACTGTCTGTAATTTTTTGCATTTTTTAATGCATTTACAGATACTTTCATCATAGTTTTCTTCCCTAGTATAAAACTATTCTTTTCAATGCATGGCAATTATTAATATTTCAATATAGTCTCTTATCTTCTCTTCCTTTTCTAGCACATATCCTATTTGCTACTTGCAACAACTGCCAACCTTTAGTTTAACAATCTGCCTCCTTACTCTGAAGGATATTTTCCGCATGAACAGATGTACATTGCTTCTGGATGCCTCGTGAAAAAAAAATCAGTAAAGCATCATCTGTACTATCTTCTTATAAAAGATAATAAAACAGCATTTTCTACATGGGAATTTTACACCTTATTTTCAAACAGTGTTTTACTCAACAGATGTAAAGTGTGAGATAATGACTTACTTATTTGGTTAAAATCAGTGAATAGAAAGGGAACAGTGACTTCTCATGTGTTATAGATTTTTTAGATTGCCACTCTGCAATAATGCCAGTTTTGGTGACTACAGACAAAACTAGGTGTTATCGCAATAAAACAAAACCCAGATGTTAAGTTTATATCTCTTCTGTCTTTGCTCTATGCTTGAGCATTTAATGACTTGTGTTCAGTTGGAAATTTTCACCAGATAATTTGCAAACCAACTCATTTAACCATCTGATACACTGTGACAATTCCTGAAGCCTTACTTTCAGCAAAACATGTTTTATTCCTCTCTACATGCAAATATTTCTACATATGCTTCTCCTGTCACATTTATGAAAGATATCAGTTACTGTGAAATTTCCATATGTTTCTGACAGGATGAAATCCTTCCTAGTAATTTTTAACCAGACTTTCAGTGTGTTACATTGAAATCTAAATAATAAATAGAGTAAGTGTCGCAATCCAATTACTGGAGGCAATGGTTTTATATATATATATATACACACACACACAGATGAAGATTAAAGCAGCAAACGAGGCCAAATGTCATCCAATTATTTATTACAAATTCTAAGTTACTAACAAATGAGGGGAAGATGGGGAAGCTAGCAATAGTAAAGACAGAAATCATAGCAAACAGTTTACAAGGCAGGGATAGTCACCACCAGGTATCCAGCGACATCTTGTTGGTCCATAGGGAGGCAGCAAGTCAGTCAGTGACATCTCATTGACCTGCATGGCTGCAGTTCAGTGAAGGAGGTGCCCATTCTTCCTCAGAATTCTGCAGGTGTTTATCCTCTCCATCAGCAGCTGGTTGCTAGCGGCATCATGTCCTTTTTGTCACAGTGACAGTAGCTGTTGGGGTGCCCACATTTTGTTCATCAGGAGGAACAGCACATCTGTCCTCTTACCACTGTGTTCTTGGTAGTTAACCATTAACCTCAGAAGCTTGTTGAACAGGTTAAGTCTTGGATGCAGGTCGCTGAACAAAGCTTTGAGCCAGAAGTCATTCTGGCCTCTTACAGTAAGAAACAGACATTATTTTACCTGCTGTGTCAGATAGTTATTAACCTCAGAATTACACCCTGATAATAAACAGTACCAACATTTGCTTGTCAATTGTTCACTGCAATAAAATGGGGGGTATAGCTGAATATTCCAGCACATTGAAACATATGATTCCATTACCTACATCTTAAATGCACTGAATCTGAATATTCAGTCTTTATGCCTGTAGTGCTATAACACAATGGAAAGCACAGCAACAATAGCAGAATAGCAAAGTCCTAGGCTGGAGCAAGTGAGGATTTCACAGAATCACAGAATTGTAGGGGTTGGAAGGGACCTCCAGAGATCATCTAGTCCAACCCCCCTGCCAAAGC
>JANHGO010004754.1:0-24324 GCA_024606505.1 Aquila spilogaster
CCTTCCCCATCTCCTTAAACAATTACAATTTGTAATAAACTGGTTGGGCTAACATTTGACCCGTTGTGTCTTAATCTTGCTGTCGGGTACACATATATCAAAAGAACCTCTTCTCCCTCCTATTAATTGGAGCGTGACATATGATTCTGTAGTATTTGGATGAATTTGCATGTATATGAAAGAACAGAGGAAAGAAGCAACATCAATCTGAAATGGACATCTGAATCTCTGTCAATCAGCCTGACATAATTGCGTGTTAATTCTTACCTGATGGGAAAACTGACTCTTAATGCCTTTTCAAAAATACTTTTACTTTTATGGAAAAATGATTCATGAGAATGGTAATGCTAACTAGAATAAGGATTACTGAAAACAGTTCAGAAGATTTCTTGTGAAGCATTTTGGTCTTGCCATTAGAACAAAACTTTTGTGTGTCCATGCAAGTTGGACCCTTCCATTGACTTCTGAGTTCAGTGAGGTGGGTGGTTTGGGGTTGTGCACTTCTTGGAAGACAAACACGTACTCAGCAGCAGCTGGACTCCCTAAGTGCCTGACTTCAGTGGTACTTTTGGATTTATATCAACAAAGGTGGTCTTGATATGCACTTCTGCCTGCCCTTTCTCTTCTGTAATTGCTTTAGTGGTTAGAAAAATGTACAGAAATAAATTTTTGTGACAATATTGTGTTGAAAATGTTTTATTAAGGTAAGAAACTGTTACCCTGCTCTTGTACCTGGGATTCATGTTCAGAATGAACAGATGCAAATTTAGGATGTGTATATGTGTTTTTTTTTTCTCTGTTTAAAATACCTTTGCTTTCCTAACAGTATTAAAATGCAATACCGCATAGCTACCTGCATCTTAAATGTTGCATTGCTAAGCTTTAGATTTCTTGTGAAAACATTTACAGAGACTGTTCATCTTACTCAACTTGAAAGTAGATATGATAGACTGGGGTGCAATCTTTGAAAATAAAACAAGGGAAAATTCCTTTCATTATATGCCGATATTTTGTGGGATATTATCTTTCTGAAAAGCAAAGTAACTTTTTCAGAAGTATTCATGTTTGCCTTAGGGATGTCATCACTGACAGAGATGATTTAACATCATCCATCCAAAGACAGCAAGCACTGTTATATCAGAAAGAAATTTTGGACTACCCTGAAGTTCAGTAGTCAGATTATACTGGGGGCACCCCTGCACACACAAGAACCCTCCAGCTCCTCACTGCCACAAGCAGACTGGAGCACCCGACCTATGAGGAACAGCTTAATAAAGTCTTTACAACTAAGCAGATTATAAATTCTAAATTTTCATAGATGTCTAAAAAATTTGAATGCCCATCTTGAGCTGCTGAGGAATGCGGGGTTATACCTTCAGGCTCCCCCTAGATGTACAGAATTAATAGGCAACTCTTGTTCAAAGTAGTGCAAAAGATGCAGAGATGGGGCTGAAAAGCTCTGCACAGTCCTGATACCAACCTGGTTTTGCTGAGCAGACATTCAGCTGGCTTATATTCCAGGCATGATGGAATGTGGCTAAATAGGGCTGGACAGAGAGAAAGACAAGTGACAGTACAAGACTGGACTGAGAGAAGAGAGAACAAGACAGATGGCAACACAGCTTTAGTCAAGACACAGGTTTTCGTTTCTGTTCCCTATTGATGCACTTAAATTAAGACATTTTTAATGCTTGGAGTTGGAGAGTGCTGAAGTAGCATCTCAATGTAGCAACAACCTAACTTTCTTGTTCAATATAAGCGCACCACATAGTTTGCAGTTCTATCTGCATACCTGCACTAAAACAATTATATCTGAGATATATTTTCTTTCCTTTTCTTTTTCATTCTACTTTTGACAGGTTGAGCCGTTGATTCAGAAGGGCCATGAGAACCTGGTGCACCATATCTTGCTCTATCAGTGCAGCAGCAACTTGAATGACAGTGTACTGGACTATGGGCACGAGTGTTACCACCCCAACATGCCAGACTCCTTTTTCACGTGTGAGACAGTCATTTTTGCATGGGCCATTGGAGGAGAGGTAAGACAAATGGCTAGCTAGCATGCTTCATGAAGTGGGCAGTAGGAAGGTGTGTATCATAATGAAGCTTCCTTCTGGTACATTAGTGATTTCTTAATCTGTCTTTTTTTAAGGTTATACAATCAATCTCTAAATGCTTCACCACCAAGTCCTCAACTTCTTGTTGGACTTATAAGTGCTAACTACAATGAGCTTCTTGAGTGACAAGCTTAAAGTAATGAGAAAAGTATAGACTAAATCTATGCTTTAAGTGGAGAAAGATGACTGGGAGCATGGAAGTCTGTCACCATATCAACATGTCCTATATGATAAAGGAATTCACTGCTTTCAGCAATGACCAATATCTGTTATCTGTGGAGGATGGCAGAATTAAAAGCACTGTCTGTAGGTGACTGCATCAAAGACTTTGCTAGACATGGATCTATTTCATTTTACACCTTGATTGCAGTACTGCCCCATCGAGGCATAATATTCTGAAATTTCCTTCCCAGCCCTGAAAGACATCATTTCACTGTAGAAGTGATTGTGTATTGCTGCAGAGCCAGCACAAGGAGTGCTTTGATCATGGCAATGAGACATATCTACTGAAAACTTAGCAGATGCCACGTTAACCCAGCCTCTGATTTCAGCTTATTTCACATACTAATTTAAGCTGCAGTTAATGCTTTCAGCTGACATAAGACATCACTACTGCCAGACGAAGCATCCCAGCCCCTCTTTACCCCCTTGCCTTACTGTTTGCCAGCTCAGACGTGGCATGGGCAAAGAGAGAGACTGAGGGGATGACAGTTTCTGGAGCCTTCACGTGCTAGACTGCAGTCCAAACACTGTTTCTGAGTGCTGCAGTGCGAGGAAGCTGGAGCTGCTACATGTACACATTGAAAGAAGCTTAATCCACTATGAGCATTATCTCCGATGTACACTTTGTGCATTTTTGCCATCAGCTATGTTCTGACCCAGTACTTTCAACTTTCTTAATCTAAGTGAAATAAAAAATTCATATAAATAACTTATCATTTGACAACTGTTATGGAGGCTTTTGCAAGGATGGTCCTTTTGTTAAAGATCTGTGGAGAGCAATCTGGAAGATCTGGGTTACACTCAAGTTTACTGGAGTACTCAGTGCTTCAGTTTGTGCTTACGTAGCATGAAGATCATAATACTTATAACTATATACTAAAAATTCATTAATGTCCATCAAGAATCAGAAAGATAGGATCTTTAATTGCATATTAAAATAGTATAACATAACATGGGGCAGATTCATTCCTCATAAAGTGAGTATGGTAAATGAGTTCACTTATAAGATACAGGTGTTTTGCTTTCAATCAGGCATGAACTTCTGAAACAAATCTCCCAGTTATCCCCACTTAACTAAACTCTTTTGTTCATAACTTCATCCTTTTTGGGAGGATGAAGTTAAATTTAATGTTTGGGGGTGAATTCAGCACTTCCCAACAAAAAATAGAATTCAGTGCATAGAGGCTGACTGTAGAGCTTGTCCAAGGAAAGCAGTCTGGGGACAGTGAGTCCAGCACAACCTGTTGCACAGTAGAGTTCTATTTCTTTTTCAGCATATGGCTCACTAATGTAAATGCTGCCATGAAGACTGTTTTTATTGTTGAAGTCATTTTGCTTAGAATGCAGTGATTTATACAGGAAAAACAATCTAATTATGAATGACCTTTGTATTCCCTGCAAATTACTGCTTTTGTAAACTAGAAACATTTGAAACATAGACTCACTTGTTCATACGGATTTTATTGTCAGACTAAATGCTTAATGATGCACTGTTTAGACATCTAAAATGGCATTGCCATTTTCCACTCAAGCAATAAGGAAAGAATAAATAACCAAAAGATCATAAGATAATGCAGGTTGAAAGGGACTTTGGGAAGTCTCTAGTCCAGCCTCCTACTTGAAGCAGGGTCAGTCATGAGGTCAGACCGGGTTGCTCAGGGCTTTATCCTCCAGCACGCACAAAAGCTTTTAATTTATACTGGCCTAGTTATTTAGTGCATGCAGTATTAATAAATACATTATGGTACAATGCCACATTCAGAAACTTTTAAAATAAGTGATGTTTATAAATTTTTTCATTAATATGATTGTATCATTGCAAAGCAGTAATTGCATTTATATATAAAAAACTAACTGTTAACCATGGAAAAAGTTCCTTAGCTCAGTGTGCATGTGTTGATTCCAGGGCTTCACCTACCCTCCTCATGTTGGATTATCCATTGGCACAGCAGCTGACCCTCAGTTTGTTCTTATGGAGGTGCATTACGACAATCCAACATACACAGAAGGTTTGTACCCTCACGTTCTGTAAAATAAGCAAGATTGGAGAATGTACTCATTGCATGACACTGCAAATAGAACAGATGCAAAGCTCAGGCTCATTTTCCCCTTCTTGTTATTTTCTGGCTCCCAGTGTTTTCCTCATTGCACTAAGAGACATAGCCTGAAGAAAGTGGGAGATGCAGAGATACAAAGAATTGTGGACCAGGCGAATACACTTATTATCGAGACATTCTTTGTGTTATCTCTCTCAGTATTCTTTGCTTTTGCTCGGAAATCCAGTCAGACTGAGAGATAGCAGCACATCACCCAGACTGCAAGATAGCATCACAGAGAATGAGCCTTTTATAAGCTTTGAAGTATTTTATAATACATCTGCCTCAACAGTTGCCAATTTCTGAAAGTGAAATAAAAATTCAGGTTGTTGACCATTCATTATGTAAAAACATTTTATCTTAAATTATAAGCTTCTCTTTTATAATGTTATTTTTAATCATCACTCTAAAATGTATTTATATCTAGAAGAAACAAAAGGCAGATTTGTTTTTTTCTTGTGAAACTGAGATGCTCAGAAAATCTAGGATACTTCAAGGCTGACTTTTGAGAAGATCAGTAGTGTTTTCTGTTTTTATACAAAAATTTGTTGAGCTTCTATGCCTAAGGATATTCTGATTACTGGAATAAATGAACTGGGTAAAATCCATTGCACAGTGTACTGTTCCTTTACAGCACCATGTGTTTAAATAAAATCTTCTGTGCTGGCTGGGGCATTCCGTTTTACTGCTATTCCCCCTCTTTATGATGTCTGAGAAGAACTTTCTTAAGCCTGTTTTATTTAATGACAGACTTTCACCCTTCAACATGCATATTCTTATGTGATACAGTAAGCTTATTTTGCGTCCCCATTCCTGGAGGCACTCAAGGTCAGGCTGGACGGGGCTCTGAGCACCCTGATCTGACTGTAGGTGTCTCTGTTCATTGCAGGGGGAGTTGGACTGGATGGTCTTTAAAGATTCCTTCCAACTCAAACGATTCTATGATTCTGTCCTTGGTAGAACATGATTTCCCATCAAGTATTACCTGAAAGCTCGACACATCACATGCAGAAAACCTCTTTTCAAATTAGACTGTATCCCTAAATTCACCTTTTTATTTTAATCGACTGTGCTGTATGATTTTGTCTTAGCTTAAGTGACACGTACAAAATCCGGGAATCAGGAGTTTTGTTTCCTTTGTAAGCAATGGGTGCAGCTTTGCCATGTTGGGACAGTCCCAAGTGAACACAGGGTCTCACTGAAAACCTGGGAAAATTCAGAGATCAGTGGCAAAGCAAGGTGTGTGCGATCCAGATGGTTTCTCTTCTCCCTGGCAAAATACACAGTATAAGATCATGCCAGGAGAGGGAGAGGGAGAACCCAAGTGCTCTCGCTGCTTGAGTGCAGGTGGGATTCGTGAGTCCTCCCACTCACCCTGCCACCAGGTCACCTTCACCTTTGTTTTCCCATTTCAGGGTCTGTATTTTCCCAGTTCGGGTCTTGCGGTTAAGCCAGCAGCCTCACCTCTGCATGTGGAGCAATGTTTGCCTGAGTGACTCAGATTCGTAATCATTGCTGGCTCCTGGTCAGGCTCAAAAATGTATGAACTGGTTCTAGCTTGGCGGGTTTGAATGCTTCTTTTTCTGAAGTCAGTAACATCCACTTTTAATTTGAAAGATGACCTCTTTTGAGTCTGTTTATGAAAAACTCTTAGATATCATAAAAATTTCTGGCATTTAGATGTTAGCAGCAGGCTTGAGGGGGGAGCACCACAAAGGAAGAATCCAAGTTGATGAGATCACAGATAGCTTCAGAAAGAGAATGAGTACAGATTCCAAAATGAATTAACGCTGGGATGTGAGACAGTGTATACTAACTGAAATATCATGATTTGTATATTACAGATGGTCTCGTAGTTCCCTACCTCTCCTAATTGGCTGTGCACAGTTCATAGCATTTGTTCCTCAATTTTTATGAACTACACTGTCTCAGGTGACTGAGTAACTTAGTGCCTCCTCTATCCCTCTGTCATTTGTCTATCTAAAAATAGCCTGCTGAATTCGTACTGATGTAGAATTTGGTTTCAACCACTGCTATGTCTGTTACTGTTTTAGAAAACTAACAGAGGAAGCTTCTTAGCTTCTCTGAGATAATTGGCAGCGTTTTTGCATTTTTGATTTCAAAGCTGAAATTTGAAAAAGAGCGACAAACAGGAAGGTAACTGATGAGATAACACAGAATTTAGGGCTTGTGCAACACAAAGCAGTCTTTGTTTCTGCTTATATCTTGCCTCATAAAAGTGGCTAAGTCAAGATAAATAATTATAATCCCTTAGTGGATGGAGACAACATAAATTCTGAGTAGATACGTAAACAAATGGGTATGACCAAACATCAAGATGAATGACGTAGATTCATACCATGCTCACTCTTAAAGCTGAACCTTCTTATAGCAGGCTTTTGCTCTTTAAACTGCTTTTGTAATCAAGAGAAATCCTTGAGGGGAGGATTAAATTCCAGTGCAGTTCTCTTACCTTCTTTATTCAGTGTGGTGGTCTTTAAATTTGTGATTTAAGAAGCTTTTTCTCATACCTTTAGTTGATGATCTCTTAACTGGGAAGATTGCAAAAGGGATGTGTTAGGTCATCTGAGGTATGCTGTGATGTGACAGGCAATCCAGAACAAAGGAAAAAATATTATTAATGCTAGGGCTTAAGGTGAGGGAATAGATAAATTCACAAGGAGAAGATAACACAAGTCAAAAATTTCAAGGAAAAAAAAAATACAACACCTTTAAGCTCTGCTTTAAATATTTCATTTTAAAACCATACATGGCAACTTCTGAGGTTTTATCATTTCCTTGTATTGTTTCTTGTGCCTGTGATCTACTTTCTTTTCTCTGACATCCATGCTGGGTAAGTTAACAGAAGGAACATGGGGGCTCCAAGCAGCACACATTTTTCATTCCTGTCTGAACACCGCAGATATCAACATACCATCTTTTAACAGTCCTCTTGTGGGCTACCACTGTTTATTGCTTCCTGCATATGGTTTGATTCATTTCCAGGTTACTGAGGTTGATTCTTCAATTTTCTTGTAAAAAAACTTAGGACAAGCCTTGAAAAATGTGAAATGATTGGATTTTCATTTCTTTTTAATACTGATTTACTGCCATGGCTGACTGTGTTATTTTGTTGCAGGCTTGATAGATAACTCTGGTCTGAGGCTATTTTATACCCCAGTTTTAAGGAAATATGATGCTGGTGTTATTGAAGCTGGTCTTTGGGTCAGCCTCTTCCACAATATCCCACCGGGCATGCCTGAATTTGTGTCAGAGGGTCACTGCACGCTGGAATGTCTAGAAGAGGTATGTGTCCTGCTTGACACCAGTTGTTTTCATGCTTAGAATTAGTTTAGGACAGCCTCTTTATCTCTTTGGAAAGATTGATAGTTGCTGGTTAAAGAAGTGGGTCAAAGCATCTGCTGCATGCTGCCCTCCAGAATTTTGAATCTTTAATCTGCGTTTCTGGGATGCTCAGTATTGCTTTACTGTTTTGAGTAATACTGGATGTTGCAGTGCTTGTGATAATTTAATTCTGTGTTCAGTATATAAACAAACATTGCTTTCCATGGCAAAGCTGTTGGAAGCCTGGAATCACTAACTTAGGAGGACTGTTGAGAGAGTTATTAAGATATATGTGTATGAGAAAGGCTCATAATAGCAAAGTGAAAGTCTGAAAAGTGTACTTAAGACCAAGCATAGAAACTAAAGATGAGAGCAGGTTTTGTTCTACAGCCCAAAGCACAAAATTATGTGTTCATTAAACATTTGGTTTCACAAAGATAGCTTAAATTTCTCTAAAGATAAAGGAAATATGGTTTGAAATCTGTGATTAATATATCACAGTAAATTCTCAGGTACTGTCATTTTTAGAGAAAGGCTGGATCAGCATCTACTTTACATGATGTGGATTGGAGTGGAGGGGCAAATTACATACAGAATTTAGGTTTGTTCTTGGTGGTGTTAAATATTGCGTATTATTGTAACACATTTCCACTTAAAAACACTGGAGTAATCTATTATGGCGGGGTTTCTATTTTAAAGGCTGTGCTTGTCATGTATTGCAGTAACAGATTCTTTCTGATTTGGGCTCTGAACAAGAGAAGTTTAGTATATCCAAAGTTTTCATCTGCAGATCTCACATGGAATGGAGTGATGTCAGATTTTGTTGATTTTAAAATGTTTTTGACCGGGGAAAAAAAGTTTCAGATGTAAGCCTACCCGTTGACTTGAAGATGGGAAGTAAAGCATATTGTAATTGCAGTCTCTTAATATAAAGGGCTTCTCTTGGCACAATGTTCATTTCATTCACAGCTGCATATATATATATATCTACATATAGTAATAGACATCCACATTCAGTAGTATTGGCCAAGAATACTAAAATAACATGTAGGTTTTGATATAATACCCTTAGAAGTCTTAATGTATTGAAATTATTGGCAATCCAGTTGATTTTCATAAAAGCTGTGCTCATTAGGAGTGAAAACATGTTTTTATTAAAATAAAAAAAAAATCCTCAGGAAAAAATCAACTTTTTTGCATATTTTTTGCATTATTTCCCATTCTGATTTAATTTTGCTCTAGACTGCATTTTGCTGTAAAACATGAAATGCATGAATGAATGTATCTTCACTCTGCATTACATTACATTGCCTCTAGGCATACTGATGGTCTTGATTTCCCCACGCCAGGCTCTAGGTGCTGAGAGGCCTAGTGGGATTCATGTGTTTGCGGTCCTCCTTCATGCCCACCTTGCTGGCAGGGCCATCAGGATGCGTCACTTCCGCAATGGTGAGGAGCAGAAGCTGCTTGCTTATGATGATGAGTTTGACTTCAACTTCCAAGAGTTTCAGTATCTGGAAGAAGAAAGAACCATCATGCCGGTATGGCACTCTTAATTCTTTTCCTGAAGTTAAGAGATCACTTGCCTAACATTTACTCACACTTAGGATTAATTTTGCTACAGAATTTCTTTGATGTTTTGATCCTTTTTCCAGTTATTACAAGTAGACTAATGCATTAAAGCTTCTGTGTCTCGTAAGCATCCACCCGATTCATTACAGAACTGACTTGGACCATTAGTTCCTTCATTGGATGTATTTGATGTCCACAATTACTTGATTTGAGCTTTGTTATTATAAATGCTTGAACAAAGCAGAAGATAAAATCACAGGTGTGCCTGGTTGCACTTTGTTGTGCATCCAACCAGATGAAGGATGGAAACACCACCACAGGGCTTTACTGAGACACTGGAACTAAGCAGCACATCACAAGTGTTTGTGCACAGCAAGTATTCAGCCTTGCAAGCGTGTTTACAAATCAGACAAGTTTTCTCTTTGTTTCACATTTTTACTTATTGTTGGGAATAAGATTCTAAGCTTGTGTTCCACATGAGATTTTGCTGAGTAAAAAATTTTGGGGAATACAAAATCATGCAATTCTATCTGCTGTTCTTGTGATACTGTAATATACTTTTTTAAAAGTCCCAACTATATTTACATTACAAAGCATTAAATTAAACCAGTAGTTATCCCTAGATATTTCATGAAAGCAATCTATATTTTTTGAGTGAATCACTCACTTAAAAATTATTCATTCATCTCTTGTCAGTTCCAACAGGCACCTGTTTTTGCAACTTTGGCCTGAGGACAGAAAGCTCATCACTGCAAAGGGCTGGATACCCCAGTTCTGACTAGCAGAGCAGGTGGAGATGTGCTTGTTCTGGTGCATGTGAACAAGCCCATTACTTCTTGAAAATGGTTGGATGCAAAGTATCAGACAACTGCATTTTATTTATAACGAGCTGAAAAGGCCTCTGGAATGACTGAACTTCACATGTAGTCATGAGACTACAGGTTTGATCTTCTAGGCTTTTCTTCAGTCTCTTTTCCCACACTGTGGGATACTCTGACATTTGTCCCTGAAAGACAAAAAGCTAAAATGTTAACTTTAGAATTTAATGTCTGGATGCTCAGGTGCAGCATTTATTCTTTGAAGTCCAACTGCTTGTACTCCGTGACGACTTCAAAGACAAACTGATGTTACCTCCTCCAGGAAAGAAACACTGAAGAGTTTAGGAAGAGGGCTGGCAGAAGATGACAGGTTTACAGAGAAAGCCCATAATACTTTTAGGAAAATCTACGCAGATTATAGAGAAAGGCCTCTTAAAATTCAAGAACAAAAGGGAGTAGACAGCAAAAAGACTAGGTGAGGTATTTGATAGTATCAGCAACTTAACAGACAGCTAGAGTAGAAGCTGGAATTCCTTCTCTGAAGTGAGCCTTTTCCATGCCTTTTAATTGTCTTCATCTTATGCAAAAATACCAGTATTACTCTTCATACACCATTCTGGTGTAATTCTAACTACAATCTAATCGATTAACTAATAATACTAATAATAATGTTAAAAAAATCATAGAAGTTCTTGTTATTCTCTCCTGATACCTCTTCTTTAAGCTGTGGAGTTCAGATGATTTGTTTTCTTTGTGTACTAGTACCGCCTTCTGAATTTGGAACCAAAAGATCTAGTCTTGCAAAAGGAAAACTTCTAGTGAATATGATCCATCTCCAACCAGGAAAGCCAGAGTCCTTACTGATGCCAGTCGGCTTCTTCCCATGGGGAGCAGTGATGCTGTGCCCGTTCAAACTGCCTCTGAAGGCTCAGGCTTCATTTGCCCGACAGAAGGTCGACACACCTTCTTCTGGTAGCCCAGACTACAGTTAGTGCTAGCAGTGATCTGGCAGTAGTGAAGTCCAAAGGGAAGGAGAAATTCTCAGCCTTTGAAGGGTAATCTGATACAACGGGTGATAAGGGAAGATGATAATAAACAGAAAGGAACCAGAGCAAGTAAGCCTCTGGCATTCTTGTGACATGAAGTTGCCCCAGCATGTCAGATATTTGAAGTCTGTTCTATATTCTTCAGTATTTTTGTTTCTGTTGATTATCATAGTGATTTTGAGACATGTATTTGATTAGGTACAGGGAACAAAGGTACTGCCTTTTTATTTAAAAGTACTGTTTGTTAAGACAGCAAAAAGTTAATTGCATGTAGTTGAGAAGGTAAATGTTAAGCCCTTCCCATACATATCTGTCAGTGCAGCTAAGTCTTTGCCTGCCACTCCTCTACTCCCAGATTTGGCAGATAAATAGCTGTTATTGTGATGTGGAAAACCTTATTTTCCTGATTTGTCAAGTAATTCTATAGCAGTTGGCAGGATAAATTAGCCTGGGAAAAGATATGCAAAGTAGCACTGGAAGAGTTTTGGAGAAAGAATCATGTGTATGCATTGTCTACATATATAGTTTCCTGAAAATAGGCTTTTAACTGTGCACTTCCATTGCTGTTTGAAAAAACAGATCAAACTCTTAAGAAGGCTCTGTTTAAATCCATGGGGGATCCTTTGAGGATCTGGGATAATATGAATGTTAAGTGCCAAATTTTGGCATAGAACAATTGCTAATTCTTTGCTCTTTTAAGAGCTCGTATCCACTGCTCTGATCCTTTTTTCTTAAGTTTTTGCCATCATCTGTGGTTACTTGAAGCTACAGTTGATAAACTTCAGAAACTTGAATTTCTTAAATCTTGTGTTTCAGGGGGATAATTTAATCACAGAATGTCACTACAGCACTATGGACCGAATTCGCATGACATGGGTAAGAAAATCTTTGTCATAAGATGCAATTAAAAAGTGTGAGATTACTTGGTAATTTGTGTGTGTACTTAATTACACAGTAACGTGTCATTTCTTAGGTTTTGAAGTCACAAGGACTAGTTTATAAAAATAAGCAAGCCATTTCATAACAGGCAGTGGAAAATGAGACTTCAGTAGTAAAATGAGTGCCTTCTTCGTAACATGCATTAACATGTAAATTCTGCATATTCTAATGAATTATTTTCATGAACTTGCTACCTGTTTTTCACTGGAGTTGCAATTATGAGTTTATTTTCACTTATGCCGTGACCAAGATCAGACCACTTGCTTTTGCAGTTCAAGTAGGACTGAGGCATGATTGGGATGAGGTGGCTGGGAACAGTGAGCATCAGTATTTTACCATTCTCACGCAGCAGCAAAGTGCTCAAACTGCTGCTTTGAGCATGCTGGCAAGGGGCTGCAAATGGGCTGCCTGCCAGCTGCTGTTCCTGTGCAGGGCCAGAGGAGCGGGTGCTCTGCCTGCATGCATTCGCAGCTGATGCAACAGCTGGACTGTGCCAGCTTGCAGGGAAACCAGGGAGTGTTGCCAGACCCACAACAAGTATGGGATGGGCACAGCTGCAGGCACCCATCCTTTGCTGGGCAGATCCTTCATCCTCAGCAGGGCCTGGATCCAGACCTCCAGGAGTTGAGACCTGTTCAGTAAGGAAGACCTGGTTATAGCATCCAGAGGGCACAGAGATACCTCTTGCTGAATCATGGCTTTGCTGTGGACATATGCAGGAGGTGTATGAAGAAAAGCAAAATAGCAAGAATCAAGCCTTTTTAGTTTTTGTTGTGCTAACTGTATCTTAGTTGAGTGAAGTATCAGCATAGAAATGATGAAAGACACTCAGACAATGGGTGTGATGAAACACATTGATGTACTTCTGCGTTAAAGCACTCTTCATATAGAAATAAATATTTCAGTAAAGATTATATTATTATTATTATTATTATTATTATTATTATTATTATTATTATAGAAGTAAACCCTTTAGTAAATCTGTGGTCTGAGCTCTTAGCTTGCTTTTGAGGTGAGAAAGGTAGCTGAATGCTGTAATTGTAACTGGTATGACACCTCACAAACTGATATGTGTAATAGCATGTAGCCGGGCAGTGAAATAAATATTTCTGAAAGAGCACAGATTGGAATACTGGTAGGGAAAGAGAATTTCATAATGCCTGGCATGAAGTTTTAAAAAATCAGTAAAGTAGAATGCCACAGAAAGGAGCAAACTAAGAGATTGCTGATCCTTGTATCCTTGCATAGAATAAACTCTGCTATTTTCTATTTGTTACTAAATATTTATTAGTGGGTAGCAACTGCTTGGATTTTAATTATCCAGTCTTGTCATACTTCAGGGTAAAGTCTAGGTTGTCCTGTTTTCCTGAGCGGTGACTACACTAGCTCTTGCACCGTGGTTCCTGCATTTTGTCTTCTGCATTCCTATCACTTGTGGTTCTGTGAGATTTATGGAACTGTTGCACAGGATTTAGGGACATATATGGGTAGACTTGCCCATACTTACCTATATTAATCTTAAATTAGATGTTCAGTATATAATTCTCAGTGGAAGACTACTTCAGAGCATGTTTCTTCTGAGAGCTAAAAATCTTACTTATTCTTATATAGCTAGTGCTCCTTTGTTCTTGAGTCCATATAGTCCATACAGAAACATATTCCATCCCAGCCTCCATTTTACTAGGTAGAGCTCATTCAATTTCTTATTAAGAAGGCTGATCATCCTACTGGATTTTACACCTGTTCTGAATCATGGTAGATATAAGTACCTTCGAGACAGCCAAAAGTAAATTTAAACTTCTCAGATCAAACTGGCACATAACAGGGCTTGTTTTATTGACCACTGTTCTTTCTGACATCTCTTCAGCTCAGGAGTTGTTGCTTGAGCTTGCAGTGTATTTTGTAATTAATTATGTAATAATGTCTTGTTACCTGATAACCAAACGTGCAAAGTAAACCTGTTGATTTGGGCTTCCTGCTACATATTTCATTAGCGTATAAATACTAACCAATGTTTCTACCTGTGGTATTCCAATGCTGACTTGTTTAAAAGAAAAATCCCATTTTCAGGGTGGTCTGAGCACCAGGAATGAAATGTGCCTCTCGTATCTGCTCTATTACCCACGAATCAACCTCACCCGGTGTGCAAGTATTCCTGACATCATGGAACAACTCCAGTTCATTGGTGTTAAGGAAATCTACAGACCAGTCAGGCAAGTGAAATGTTTATGAATATTTGCAACCTGTTGTAAGATCACTCATGCCACTTCATTTTGATGAATAACCTGTGCTGTGCAGCTATGTATTTCTCTAGCCAAATTGTTTTGTATTATGCTTTATTATTATCTGAAAACAGTTTCTTCTGTTAAAAAAATTATTTTTCTCACAGCAGATACCTCACCATGTAGAGAAATAAAACTTCATATAAATATTATATCAATGTTTCAAATGTATTAGTTTATCAAAACATATCAGTGTTTCACTAATATGAATAAAGGTTATATAGATAATTTTGAAAAAGTAGGACTTCGGGATCACGAGCGTTGAATTAGTCCATGTAGATCTATCATCATTAATACTGCTGAAGTTGATTCACACCTGCTCTGATGGTGTCATTGCTGAAGTGTACCATCCACATCCACTGTTGTGTCTCCATAAATGTTCAGCAAGAGTCAATGAATGTCATTGGGTGCCATTTTTTCCAGATGGAGAAATTCAGTGCTTCATACTTCATATACCTTTGCTTCATACGCACATCCATGTCAGATGCCATTTGGTCAGACTGCCCCTCTGCTGCCATCTATCACATGGCAACAACATGTAATGGAATATTGGCTGGACGGTTCAACCTCTACTGCCATACCACCACCATCTGCCTCTGATGTCATGGGCCAACATGATAAAAAAGGAGACATTTCAGAGCAGCCCTTGTAGAACTTATGCTCACATCTGGAGTGTCTCAGTGACACCGATAAGAATGCATAAAATCAGAAGAAGTTGTAAGTAAGAAAGGAAGTGGAGGGGATGAAAGAATATTAAATCACTCACAGTAAAAGATAAAATGGTAGATAAGCATCATGAATGGGGAAAAAAGAAGCAATTGGAGTTATGGAAGAATAAGAAGTCAGAAGATGACATGCAAAGTAAGTTGAGAGAAAAATGGACATAAAGCGGTAGAAATCTAGCCAAGAGGAAGAAGAGGCTTTTGGTTAACCATTGCCTGCAGAAGCTGTGCAAACACTGTCTTCTGAGACTTTGATTCCCACTTCTCAAGGGAAACAGATCACTGAACATTTTTGAGAGGTGAACAGGACTGCATCAGAAAGAAAACTCCCTAGCTCCATCATAATTTTTCTTCCTAACAGAAATAACCCACAAAATGCTGAATATTGTCCAGCTGTTCAGATTGAAAGGGATCATTTTGTTGTAGGTTCTGACTAATTCAGTGTCCATTGTGGCAATTCAGTATCTGTAAGAAGCCCTATGAAGACCCATGCAGTTCAGCTAGCATCTGGCTGCTGGCCTGCAAATTTGCAGAGGGTGTGGCATGGGGGGAAGGTTAAATTAGGCACTAGAATTTATTCAAGTCAGCAGAACTCTTGCTGGCCTTCATCATGGAGCCCGAGGCAAAACCAACACGCTTCCCACTGAGTTGCTGGATCTAACCTTTCTGCCTTGTGATGTCACTAGGTTAACCTGCACAGTGATGTTACTCAATATAACAAGGGTGATTTCCTGAATTAACAAAAAATTCAGATTTTTGTAGATGGGAAGAAGCCCACAGGTATAAAAATCAATGAGTAGCGCATTATTAAATGATCCTTTTAACGCTCAAAATGAAAGCATCATAGCAGAGGATCAACGATGTCAGTGACTGTAAACATAGTGTGAGGATGTCTGAAAAGCTCAGTTCCAAAATGAATGAAATACAGAAAAACAAAGAATATAAAGTGGAATGCTTTATTAGTGGTCAGGGTGGAATGCATTTGCAGAATTTCTTGCAATAAACTAATGTAACAGTAAGATGTAAATGTAAGATTTTAAAATTAAATGGATAGACTAATAGCATGGCATCTGGTTTAAATTTTAAAAGTTGGCTTTCCTTATGCAGTATGTCTTAATAAAACCATATAAAACTTATTGGAAAACAATGTGATGTACAGGCTCATTTGTCTTTGTTCTGTAGTTTATATCCAAGGATATTTTAAAGAAAGTCAGAATGCAGCCAGCGTCTACTTCATTTTGACACTATAGCTATTTACAGTCTCTTAATACAGGGAGAGCACAGTTTCTAAGCTAATCCTAGCAAAAAGAGTCCTTCTGAAGTTATAAAGAAAATATTCTAACGAATGTATGCTCTCTTGAGGGTTCATTCATGATAACTGTATTTAAGAAAAAAAATGCACATTTGGCCTGGGGAAATAAAGATGTTTTGAATAGAATAAGTATGCAGACTGTCTGCTGCAAATGGATGAGTAATTAGAAGAAGAGATTATTAATGCCTCTAGTATTTATGACCTAATCCACAATTCTTGTTTCATTAAGCTCTGCTAGCCTAAGGATATGTGACCCCATGCTCATCTCTCTTGTATCAATTTTACACCAGAATTGCTTCACTGGCTCCTCTAAAGTCTCTTGACTTAGACATGAAGGCAACTGGAAGCAGGATCAAGGCACTGGTGGCTCACTTTGAAACTCTTTTTTCCCTCAGTCTGGTGGTGCAGACAGTAGTATAAATCATGAGAAGTTGAGATTAAAATGATTGGGTTACAATAGTGCAAAATAGATGTCTGATTAAAATCACACCCTCTATGCTTGGATATTGAATGGAGCTGAAATTGGCATAGGCAGCATTTTACCCAAAGCAACTGGGAGACTGTGTACTGCAAGATAACACAGGCCTGTCTAAAACGTTTTAAAAAGATAATATACATTTCATCCGAAAAAAATGATTAGTTGAAGTTTCAGTCACTTTATTTTTTGCACAAGGTGTATGTGACTTTCTGTTTTTAAAGACTTGCCCCATTCGCTATGCTTTTTTTCCTTTCATTTTACTTGAGTCAAACAAGAAGAAAGCAAGAATAGTAGAAAAGCTTTTCTTTAGCTATTTTTTTGTTTATTTGTTACTAAATTTTATTTTTTTGTCATTACTATGTCTGAGTTTTTTACTACTAAATGAAAGATAAGAGATCATAGCTTCCCTACCTCCATCTCAGGGAGGTGGTGGGGAATGGGACTGACCCCACTTGTTCATGACGAGGGTTTCTAAACGTCAGCTTTCCTACAGCAGCACAGCAGATCTCTATCCCACCTCCTGCCAAAAGTTCCCCTGCAGCCATAGCACTGGGATATGCCAAAAGAAAACATCCAAAACATTGGTTATTTTCATTTGATTTTTTGGCACCATTACCAACCTAGCAACCCTGTGCTAGGCTGAGGATTGACCTATTATCTGAGTTATGGCCAGAGGTTGGCACAGCCATTTGGAAACAACTTTCTAATGGTAGACGTTCTTTTACAACACTGCCTGTCAAGCCTAGCAGAGGGCATGGTTTTTTTTTTTTTTTTTTGCATTAGGGGAACTTAAATAGAAAATGTGTTTTGGATTATCTGTGTATTCAGTTTGTGGATGAGAGAATAGCAATGCAATTCCTTTCTTAATTTAAAATCCTTCACTTCTAAAAGCATCTGGCAGCAACTCCTAAACTGATGACAAACTTTCATAATACTGTTAAAGTCAGTTGCATTGTATCAGTTTTCACCAGCAGAGACTTTAAATGAGTTTTTTATATATATATATGTATGCATATTAATAATGTGTTTGTTTTTCTTAGTAAATTCCCAAAAGTAAATTTCCTTAACAGTTCTCACTTAGTGGTGTTTACATTTTAAAATTCTTTGTACTGATTTTTCTTCAGGACTTGGCCTTTTATTATCAAGAGTCCTAAGCAATATAAAAACCTATCTTTTATGGATGCAATGAACAAGTTCAAGTGGTCCAAATCAGAGGGTCTCTCCTATAATGAGCTTGTGCTTAAACTACCAATGAATGTGAGATGTTCAAAAACGGATAATGCAGAATGGTCGGTAAGTCTATTCCCATCTAAACTTTCTAAATGTTAAAATGAGGCAACAATGTCATGAAACAAATGGGCTTTCCAGTACTTCACTGAATATGAATAAGTACTTGGCTTCAAACTGTTTACACATCCATTGAAGATCTGCAATAACAAATTATGAGAATGTTTTATCAATACTTCCATGTAACTCAAGATCTGGAAATGTTTATAAAGAATAGAAAAGTTGGAGCTTTGAGCAGGATTTGGAATTAATAATAGGAGTATGGTCTCTTCTACCGTATATAGGACTCAGATCAAAGAATATCCATGTGTTCAGATGAGGTGTCCAAGTTGGCATTCAGTTTCCATTGTCTCCCTCCACTGTCAGGGACTTATGTTAGGGTCTTAGAACGGAGGATTCAAAATTCCTAAATCAGACTTCTTCTCTTAATCATTCTGTAGGGGAAATTGTATTGACTGCACAGAGAAGCCTCAAGAATCCGACTTCTTAACTGAGACATCTAAACCACTTAAATCTATAAGAAAAGTCTTCCAACATCTCTCACTTTTCTCTTGGTGTTGTATCTTAGAGATATCTATAGTAGTGGGTATGTAGTAGTAGTAAAGTGTCATCCACTGGAACACATGCATTGTTCCTTGAACTCCTTTTCAGATTTCAAATTCAAGATTTGATATTACTTTTTTGACTTTTTCTCTCCAGAAGGGGAAACTGTCTCATTGTGCTAGTTTATTTCCTAACATGATTTTAGGCCAGCTTAACAGAGCTGATACTAAATACTACTCATGAAATACGTCCTAGAAAGGGGTTTGTCTCACACTCCTCACTCTGCAGAAAAGCTTCTGTTGCTTCTGAGCTGGTCACACAGTGGTAGTGGAGAAATTCCCCTTCCAGCAGCAGTGTTCTCAGGTCTCTCCATCATTGGGCTGTTCTGCCCAAGGGAGGTCAGTGAAATACTATGAGGTATACGTAATCAAAGAGATTCAGATTATTTTTTTTTAATATTTTCCCCACTGCAGACTTTCTGTAAAAAGTACTTATTGACTACATGTGATAATAGAACAAGCGACTATTCAGTGGTTTGGGGTAAGCTTCTTGACAAACTGCTGGCCAGTAGCAGCTGCTTAGCCACTTGTTCACTGATTATTTGGGAGAGAACAAGTAAAGAAGATGGAAAACACTCAGAGTTTTTATCAGGACGGGATAGGCTTCTTTATTTTTTGAGTAGTTTGCTTTCTGGAAAATACTGTTCCACTTTATCTTACAGGATGAATGAACAGCACTTAGATCTTAATGTCGTCAAAGACTGAGTTCATTGGAACTGGGAGTACTTAGTTCTCTCTTTATCATTAGTTTCCTATTTCGAATGACTCAGGCATATTCTTCAAAGCTGAGATTAGGACTCTTTCCTTTCTCTTCCCTTATTAGTGATATTACATGTAATTGGCCGTACTCATCAAAATCAGAAACAGATTTAACTTGAAAGGCTAAACAATCAGTGAGTTGTCACAAGAAGGAAAAAACTTGAAGTGGAGGAAGTGAATTGAAAATACCTTCATCCTGCTATAGGGATAGCTTAATGATCAGTTTTAGCTTTGTATCGTATTCGCTAAGAATAAATGAGTATTTGGATATAAGAATTTGGATTATTCTTTCTCTGCAGTGCAGGATAATGGCAACATGGAGAAAAACACCAAGCACATATTGTACAGGTGGACATTCAAACCTTCAAAAATGTTTGTGCCCAGGGGCTCACTTTTCATAGAACTTATTTTCTTCAGCATCAGCCTGACAGTGTTTCTTTTAATTCAGGAATTAAACCATGTAAGTAGGGAGTAGATTTAGGAAATTCATAACTAAGTGGTGCACCCAAATCCCTCTGATTCCATGTCAAAGCCAGGACAGACAGGTAGATGCCATACTCCATAAAAATTGCAATGAGTTCTAAGAGAGGAGTAAAAATGCCCAATATATAGAAACATGACACTGCTCTGGGTGGCCCTGCTTGAGTAGGGGGCTGAACCGGATGGCCTCCAGAGGTCTATCTCAATCATCCTGTGATTCTGTGGGACTAAAGTGATAAAATGAGTGCATCATCAGCTGCCTTCTACGTGTAAGTATAAGCCTTATATGTGCAAATGAATGCTTTCAGATAACATCCAGTATCCCAGTAGCACTGTAACACTGTGATCTTCCATTTTCATCTTCCAGAAAGATGAAAACAAAAATCAAACCAGCCAGAAAATCCCGCAAAACAAAACAAGGTCATACAGATCAACCAACAAAAGCCTGACCTTGTTTACTGGAGAGGATGCCAGTGTATGCAGCTGTTCCCAAGCAGAAAACAATGAATCTGCACACTGGCTAATCATTTGGCGTGTAATATATTAACATTTTTACTGAGCTTGATGTCTCTACAGTAAGAGTCACAACTGCAATACAAAGCTAACAACAGATTCTCGTGCAAGCTCTGACAGATTTCTAATCTTGTATGATGGAACTGATAATTTTTCATTTTAATTGCAGTTCCAAGGCATGACAGCTTTTCCTCCTGAAATAGAGAGACCGTACAAGACAGAACCAGTAATATGCAGTTCATCTTCCTGTTTACCTTGCAGTTTATCCCTCACTCTGTTGTTTGCGGTACATGTCACATCCAGTGCCATAGGAAACATTGGGTCCTTTGTACAATAATTTTTATTCATTTGTGTTCTGTATGCCATGCAATTTTTGATGTGTTTGCACTGTTGCTGTTGTAGATTTATTTTTTTACGTATTAATAAACTAAATTTGCTAGTTCAAAATAAAATGTGTACTTCCTTTGAAAACTGTGTTTACTTGGTTTTCAATGTAAAGTATATACAAAACACAGTAGGTACACTGGCACGTTGCATATTGAAACCTTTTCACATACCATTTTGTTACACTTTGTCCTGGCTCTTCACATCATGTTTTCAAAACCAACTATGTATATGAGTGAAATTAATAAACTAAAAGAAACTTAGTTAACCACATTCCACCTGGAGTATGCTGTATTATTTTGTCTTGGTTATTGACATGTGCAGGTTAAGAAGTTATTGCTGTAAACATGTATTTGGATATGTCTGACTGGCACCTGCAGTAAAGCCACAGGGAGGATTTATTCGGGGGAACATTTATAGGAACAACACATTGCAACTGGTCACTCCTCCTAAGAGAAGCAAGTTGCCACAGGCGTTAAATGGATGAAAATGGGGACAAAACCCCAAACCTCCCCATAGGGGTTCCCTTAAAAGGAGTCCCTGGCTAACCAGGGGTTTCTCTCCTCCTTTCTTCTCTTCATCTTTTTCTCAGTCCCTGACAGTTCAGTGTTTCTTCTTTCTTAAGGTATTGGGTAGGCCAAGTAGAGCTTTGGTGAGGCTAGCTCACCTTTGTTGTACACAGCCTTGATATAGCAGCAGTGATGAAGATCAATCTCAATGCCAGGCAGTGGCATGCACAGAGTGGAGTCCAACCCTGCCAGCAGCTATTGTTAGCACATGCCAAGCATCCTGATATGCCAAACTGTTGATTAAGAGCTTCTTTTTTGCATACCGCACACCTCGTGTGTGACTTCTTATTTTTATTTTATGTGAAAATCTGTCTTCTTTACTCAGATGTTGCTCATCAGGGAAATCTTCCTAAAGATACCTAATTTATAGTTTCCCAGTGAAATTATGCAACACACTGGAAAAGGACTTTGACCGTCCCCAAGCCCTCATCTCTATAGGCACACTATAGCTGCAGTTAACTATACATTTTCCACAGTGCAGCATAAATGTTACCGGAGTTCAGCCATGGAAAATAAGTTGTTTTGAATGTTTAGGGTGTTTCCCTGACCACTGCAACACCAACACTACAACTAACCTCTGTAGATATAGTTACATATGGATTTTGTTAAGTGCATTCTATGTCACTGAGCGCTGTGCTGCAGTGTGCTCAGTCCATAGTAGATCAGGAACTCAATTTAGTTGAGGTGAATTGATTTTCTGGGTCATTGGATGCTAACCACTGAAACCTGCACTTGTTTGTGAAATTAAATTTCTTCATGAGAGCGGTCTATTCTGATGCAAAGAGCTGTCAGAGCAGAAGGAAAATAAGGAGGGGATTTGGCATCTGTCTTCTTTGTGTTTGAGAAGTGAGAAGGAAAGCATCACAATGCTGGTAAGGCTAATTTGTGGATAGCCAAAATGACAATTAGCGTGAAAGTCTTCACAGAAGAAAGGCATTGAAGATACTAATGCCTGAAGTAGAGATGAAAGAATTAATCAATGTTAGATTAAACTTCTAAGAGCTCTAGCAATCTCATTATGAAATTTACACATAAAGAGAGTTTAAAATCATCTGTGAAGACAGGCTCATAGGGCCCACTAAATCCTCCTGATGCCACAGTCTGCAGTTGGAGTAGGAAAGCTACTCCCACCAAATCCTGGGGAGTTTCTTCATCACTGTTGGGCAGCTGCTTCCTCTGGACTACTAGCATGAGTCCTATGTAGGCTTGGTTTGTAATTAAGATAAAGCAGATGTAGGGTTGCTTTCCATTCACTTGGCTGTTCTCTGATTTGATGCTGTTTCTTATCTAAGGGAACTTCCTTTCCATGGGTACCCGTCCTAATAACAAGTGAACAACAGGATATTTGTTGTTGCCATTGAGTGTGCCATGAGATGATGTAAAGCAAAACTGGCTCAGAAAGCACATCTGTGAGAATTAACTGCCAGTGTTATCAGCAAGACCCGCCTTATACACTAAAAGTTCATTTTTGCTTAACCTGCAACTGTTTTATAACTCCTTGAGGAACAGAAAAGAAAATCTTGCTTCACAGGTAGATAAAAATAGAGACTGGTGATACGGTTCTGAGAAACACTCAGGTAGAACATCTAAAACAAAAGCACATTATATTATGAAAGAAACTTAAGAAAATAAATGAACGCTGAAAGTCTAAAACAGACCAAAGCTCAAAGCAAGGATAAAGGTGAGAAATGCTACAAGTTAGCTCCATGCCACTGAAGAAAAAACAGGTGGTGCAAACAGTTACCAGGTCACATTGCATGTGAAAAAGCTCTCAGACACAGATTTCTGTGGTATTCTTTCAATATTGGGCTATGCTAAAGCACATACTCTTGAATTTTGTATAGTTACCCCAAGCCTTCATAATAGTTAAAAGTAAATAAATAATTTCCAAGTATACCACTGTGTAAGAGAGGATATTGAGTACACACCAGGAGATCAATGAGCATGAAGCAAGTAAATAATACCTCCCTTGAAAATTTTTACCAAAAATTTTCCTGTGTGAAGAAATGCATTATGAGTTTCTAGTGTGAAACTAAATATATAAATAATGTACTGGGCTGGAAGTTGCATTCCAGAACAGCAGCTAAAAGTCCCAATCTTCTTGTATCAGATTCACCGTATAATGGGCCAGCTGCCCATCACCTGTATGCTGTCTACCTGTTTGTTTATCTATCTATCCTATTTATACTATTTAGTTCCCTTTGTTTCTTATTATCATTTATTTATTCATTATGGAGCTTCCATTTTATGAGCATGTGGTTCAAACAACCACTTGGGGTTTTGGCTGTTTATCATGAAACCATGATTCAGGAGTACTGAGAAGGGAGCATCTGGAGTTTACATAACTCCTTGCACCTTCAGGGGAGAGCATCTCTGCCAGTTCCATTGCGCAAGTCCACATCCACCCACCGGTCCCTGGAGTGTGATGACCTCTAAGTTGAGTGTGTGTAGATCCACACAGGTGCCAGCAGCAGAGCAGTGAGTGTGCATCTCTGCTGGGTTTATGCATGCCACTGGGGAGGTCTTGCTTAGTAATCAGCCTGGTTGATTAAATGGAGGGACAATGTGGCCATATTATCCAGATGCTGAAGAGGCACAAATTTAATAAATAAAACCTAGTGGAAACACTGGCCTCATTCTACTCTTTCCTCCCTTCATGCAAAATTGGACTATTTATAGACCAATTACTGCTTCTAGCATGTTCGTATTTGTCTCTGAGAAGCTGGATTCTTTTTGGTCTGTGTGGGCAACTCTGTTCCTAGTGGAATCGTCTCTATTTCC
>JANHGO010004755.1:0-24322 GCA_024606505.1 Aquila spilogaster
TGAGGAGAAGAGAAAAATAGGGGAAACACAGAGAGAGTAAAAAAAGGCCTTCTCAAGGCTGTCAGCTGCAAATTGATCGTTGCTTTTTTTTTCTCTTTTTTTTTTTTCTTTTTTCTCTTAACCAAAATAAAAAGAAAGGAAAAAAAATGAAGATAGTAACGACCCTCCTTCCTCGCCTTCCTGCCTTCCCCCTCCCATCGCCAGGACACAGCAGGACAGCTCTGAGCAATCCTGGCCCAGGACCCGCGGCCGAGGGACGCCGACCTCCAGAGCTCCCGGCGGGGGCAGCGGGGCCGGAGTGGGGGCCCTGCACAGCTCCCAGCCCCGGCCGCAGCCCCGCTGCCCCCGCGCTCCCCAGCCCCAACCCGGCTCTGAATAAGGAAAAGGAAATCATTAGAAGGAGAAAAGGAAACCCAAAGCGAAACATTTCCTCGCAGTGTTCAAACTTACAACTCCTATCCCAGGTGCTCTACAGAGACAAGCGTGTTACGGGAGAAACAAGGCAATTGGAAACGCGGGAGCGATCGAGACTCTTTCAAAACAAAAAAACGGGAAGAAAAAGGCGCGTGAATGTTCCCTCCCACCAAAGCGTAATCCACCGCACAAAGCTGTTACCTCTCCACGAAAACAACAGACAAGAAACCGAGAAACAAAGCATTAAACAGCAGGAGGAGCGCCCGACCACGGCCGCGTCTGCGGGAGGGCTCCGAGGGGCCAGGGAGGTGGAGGCAGTTTGTGGAGAGAAGAATAAGCAAAAATCCCCCCCTTTCGTTTGCTGGTTTTTAAAAAAGAACCCCAAACGTTCCAGCTGCTCTGCCCTGGATGAGCATCAGATCCAGACCGCCCCGGATTAGCATCATGTATTGCCCTGAATGAGTATCAGTCTGGATTTGCATCCCAAAAAGCAGCATTTCAGGGCCTGAGTGACAGGGCAAATTGCAAAACGCAATTTTCCAGCTGGCCACAAAAGGCAATTTAAAAATGTAGCTTGGAAACATTAAATTATTAAAAGCCTTCTCTCCATGTGCATGTGGTTTAGTGAGCGTGAGACACGAGCAGGAGAGAGAGAGAGAGAGAGAAAGGAGCGCACACGGAGCGCGGCCGTGCGCGGGGCTGCAGGGGAACGTGGGTGGGGTGGGAGGTGCTTCCTCTGCCGATGGGATGGAATGGGAACACTTTGCTGGGATGGAATTTTGCTTTTTTTTTCCTCCCAATGGTATTATTCTTTTTTTTTGTTAAAGTGAGAAGGAGCGGTCCTGCTCTCTCATTACCAAAAGGGTTTTGCTCTGGGAAGATATTAAACCAAAGCCACACACACAGCGTTACAGGTGAGAGAGATTAACATAGGACAACAAAGAAAGCAGAAAGGCAACTGCCCCCTGGGTGGGAGTACATCGAGGGGCACTCGGCAGGAGCCGGCCCCTGTCATCTGTTCCCAGTGTGATATGGGCAAAGGGATCTGTCACTGACGGCGGCGATGTCTGCTGGCCACCTCCGCTCTGCGCAGCTCTGCCCATGGCTGCACTCACGCCCAAGGAATCAGTGACAAAGTGTTGCTGGCAAAGGGAAGACCGTCTGGAACATACGCAGGGAGTGGGGATACCCCTCCTGCTGCAAAATGGGAAGGCCCTGGGAAGAAAGGGTCTGGGGGAGGGGGCTGAGAGGGTCCTTCCCTCCTCTCACACCCACACCAGCAGAACTGGGATCTTCCCCCTTCCAGCCAGCGGGGATTCTTGGTGAGGAGAAGGGATTATGGCCTCTGCAGCCAAAGCTGGGTGTTCCCCTCTGGGCCGATGCCGGCAGATTCTTGGGTCCACTGGTCTGGGCTGCTCTTGGCTTCACTTGGGTGACACAGCCTCGTACTGCTGCTCTGCAGCTCTGGGGCGCTGGCCGGAGCCCTCAGCAGCAGGGAGGAAGTCAGGGTACACCAGGACCCCCCCGCGAGCCCAGCAGTGCACTGCAGGGATCCGAGCAGCAGCACCAGAGCTTTCCGTGCTCAGCACAGGAGCAAATCAGACCGCTGGGGACAAAGGACGGCCACGGGGAGGGCGGTATCTGGCAGCGCTGCGGACCGACGCGCTCCCTACCTCTCACGTAAAGGTTTGCAGGTGAGGAGTAGCGCACTCCCGCGCTGTTGCTGGCGACGCATTCGTACTTCCCCTGGTCCGTCTCCTCGCTGCTTTCAATCTGCAGACCACCTGGCAGGAGAGAGGGACACCGCAGCACAGACAGTCATCACCACTTTGTTTTTAGAGGGAGCAGGAGTGTCAGTGTCAGTGTCAGTGTCAGTGTCAGTGTCAGTGTCCCGCTTTCTCCTCCCCTTGGGCAAACATGCGCTGGAGCGCTGCCAGGGGTCTTGGGATGGGAAAGGAACAGCCCTGCCAGGATCAGCTCCTGCCCGCGCTCCGCGTTACAGCTGGACACAGCCAACAGGAACGGGAAACCCAGCACCGCCTCTGGATGAAGTGTCACTCTACTGAACTCATCAGCAGAAATACCAACTGTTGTGACTTCTGCAATGCAGACATTCTGCACCAGAACTCATGAAATCAGCTTCAGTAATCCGTATTACTGCAATCCCCAGAAATCTATCGGAAGACAGTCAGTTTCCCATTGCTCCATCTGAAGCAGTGACTGCAGGGATGACAGGTTTGTCACCCACTGTCCAGCATCCCTGGCGCACTCTTACCAATGCTGGCTTGGTTTTGTGCCTCAATTTGTGGTCCTGAGGAATCCCATGGGAGATGAAGTGTGAAAATCACATTACTGCTAATGAATATTTTCAGATTGTGTGTTTGGTCTGCACTGACTGGACCGAAAGGATTACATTTTTTTCTTAAACCCATAAACTATTGGAGTTGACAAGAATATACCGGGAGCCCATACTAAACAGCCCTGTAAGCAGACACGCATGTATATGCAGCGTGTAACTACATGGAAGAAAATTGCCTCATTTACCTCGAAGGGCTTCACTCCTGCAAAACTTCAGTTAAAATACATACAACATAAATAATTCATCAGGCTATCAAATGTTTTATGTATTAGGAGTACATGATTATACTGCAGAAATGGACAGAGCTCACGTGAGCTGAGACTCTTAACTCCCATCCCTGGAAAAAAACAATAATAGAAAAACCAATTCCAGATCTAATATTAACGATAAGATCTTAGGTTGGGTACAGATGCAGCCCCTTCAGGAAGGAAAACCGATGTGTTCGCACGGGGAGGACACGGAGCTCATGTTCTCTGTGTGTGCATGGTGCAGCAGGATGCTGTGTGGGAAGCCGTGAGGCTGCGAGTGCTTCTGACAGCGATGGGGTGTGAAAGTGCAGCTCCCACCCGGATGCACTGTGTCTGGTGGCTCCCGAAGGCAGGACAGAGAGAATTAAAAAAAACCAACCCAACACAAAAAACCCAAAGCGCCACACTGAACTAAAGTCAGCTCAGAAGAACCTGAGGGCATTTCAGTACGAGAGGAGCGAGAAACCAAACGCTGAAGCTTCACACTGAAACATCAGCTGAGCATTTTTCACACTGAACTGAAGCTCGAGCATCATCTGCTGTACGAACTTCCACCGTGGTGCAGAGCCGGTCAGGGAACCCTCCCAGAAACTTCTGCTCATTTGGACAAATCTGTGCTAAGTTCAGCTGGTTCCAGGCAAACCTTCTGCACTGCTCGCGAGCACTGCTCGTACACGATGGGGGACAAAGCACAGTGCAGAGCAGGAGCAGTACCCCCGGCTGCAGCACACAGCTGTGCTGCGGGGATGAGGACCCGCTCCCTCATCCTGACCACCGCAGCTTTGCTGGTGAACGCAATGGTGGAAACCACGCTGCAGTCAGTTGCCAGGAGCCAATGACGTGTGAAAAAACATTTACCTCACCTACAGCACCTGCTGCTGCTTCTACCAACAGAGAAGTACGGACTTTTAAATTTGCCGGTGTAGATAAAGCTAAAGCAACGTTCCAAAGGTGTGTGCACACTCTTCCTGCTGACTTTCATTGACTGCTCGAGCTCTTTTGGACTCCATTACAGACACAGTGCAGAAGCTACTTACCATGGGCCTCTCTCCCACAAAAACGTATGAGTAAGAGAGTGCAGAGGAGAGGGGAAGATGGCCCTGAAGCCAAGGAGACGGGAAGTGCTGAAGATGTGCCTGAGCAAAGGACTGGAAAACTTTCACCACAGTCAATGGCTCAGGAGCACTTTGCACCAATTAAGAGAGGCCCTAACTATTCACCAAGCTTTGGTAGCATTTACTGCCCAAGACAAACTTCAGTCCTTTGCAGTCCTGGAGAGATTAGCTCTTAAAACTCTGCCATAAATCTGAGGCAGTACAGCCTGAGACGTTATTACAATAACAGTACGGTATCACTGAGTGCACCCAGCAAACAGAAACAGACATTATAACCATATACAAAATAAAGACAGGTATAAAAAAGAAATAAATATCCAGAGGTGAAGCAGGACAAGAGAACATAACACAACAACGAGAATCTGGATTGAGTACAGGTCAATGAAACAGGAACTGAGTGGAGAGAAGTGTTTGGAGAGTGGGTGAGTGAGTGGTGGGGGTGTCTTACCTCGGATCGGTGTACCTTCTGCAAAGAAAACAAAGAAAAGAAGTGAAAAGATCGCAAAACCCCAACCACCTGGATTGCCTGTGGGAAAAGGACCTGAGTCAAGGAAGACAGTTCCCAGCAGGAAACTTCCTGTACTATCTCATCTTAAATCAGAGGGACAGACTGAAGAGGGTTCGGGTACTCAAGGTGGGGATGCCCTTTATAAAGCAGTCCAATTCAGCTGGCTGTTTACAGAGCCTCCCTGGCACTTATCTTGAGAAGTCTTTGAGACTGGCTCCATTTTGCTGGTAAGAATGGAAAGAAAGTCCTCAAGCTCTCAGCTAACATTACTGCTTGTTATTTGCAGAACATGTGATGAACCTGCACATCTTCATCACCCTGGGGGAAAGGGGTCAGCATTACGTTGGCGTTAGCCAAGTCAGGGAAAGGACATCCAGGTACCCTGCATCGCATTCAGAATTGCAGGACTCACCCCAGCTCTGCCAGCGAATTCCCAGTTCCAAACTTAAGCTTTTGGCACAGATGTGCGAGGAATTCAATGCGTGTCCTTATCAGGACCTTCAGTTATCCTTCAGTGGCTCAGCACAGAGATCGAAGCCAGATGCTCCGCATTAAATAAACGTTGTGCTACCACACAAGTGCGAGGGGTACTCATGCCACTGCTCTAGAAGCATCGCTAACATCAGTGCAGGAGAGGGTATTTTTGGAGAGAAGAGCCCTGCTCTGCTTGCCTGCTGACTGCATCCCTCGGGTTATTTTTATTCAAACCCCCTCCAGTTGTCTCCAGCGCCTGACATGAGCGTTCTCACAGATGAGAGGAGGTGACTTCGTGGCTGTGAACCCCACCACAGCCCACGTGGCAGCGAAATCACTGTCCCCCCGTTTGACCTCTGGAGGTTGAAACCATCTTCCTTTGAAAACACGGCAGGTCCTTTTGCTCACAGTGGCATTCAAACTCGTCACACAGCTTATTAAAAAAGGGAGGGCGATTGCTTTGGTTTTTTACCCCAATCCTGAGAACAGGGCAGATTCCGCAGTTCCAAATATTGCCTCTTACTTGGGAAAACCTCAAGAGTTTCTCTGTAGCAGTAACACTGCTATCATTCTGCAGCCAGGGCCGTACTGTGCATTACTGGACAAACAGCAGCCTGCACACCCTCCTCTCCCTCAGCGAGAATTATGTTCCCCTCTGCAGACAGGGAAACTGAGGTTGAGGTGCAGCAACGTGCGGTGACAGCGGGAGGTCTGTGGCACAGGCAGGCAGAGGAGCCCAGGCCTCCCCGTGCCAGCCCACCATAGCCACAGCCCTCCCCGCAGCGCTCAGCCCTGCTCACCCTTCTTGTGCTGCGGTTCAATCCTCCATTGTCAGGATAGGAGGTAAAAATATACAGATACTGATTACAGTTCATCTTTATTTTTCAAAGGAGATGAGGGAAGACAGGTATTATAGTGTTAGATATTAGATTCTAGGTATACTCGGCTTCTAGTTAAGAGGTTAGGTTATTTGCTAGAGAAAAGTTAGCGTCTAGTTAGGGTTAGGAACTAGCTAAGGTTAATAAAGCAGGCTGGTTAGCTATCAGGACAAAGGTCGGAGAGACAGCGCTTGAAAGAGAAAGAGGTGGGGGAGCGTGAACTTGGGCAGATCTCCACATGGGAGAGGGCAGGAAGGTCTGAAAAAGCGAGAGACAAAGCAGCAAAGGGTTACAGATCAACTCAGTGGAAATAAAAACAGCCTCCAATCCTTCTGTCTCAAAACCGGAGCGAAAATCTGCCATCTGTGGCACAAATGTGGAATGAGGCTAATGGGAAGCGGGCAGAGGGGAACAGACCCCAGCATCTATAAAGTTATAAACCCCCGCCGCTATAAAGTTTTGTTGGCCTTGGCCAGGCTTGGCAACTTCCTGCAAAGGCACGCTACAACGGACAGGAGAACCGTGCTGGAAGTTTGAGCTGTGTAATATAGAAGAGACAGTGACAGCATCTGCCCCGTGTTATTGCAGGCTAGTTATTCCCTGTTTTGTCTAACCATCGGCGCTGTCCCTGGACGCAGGCTGCTGGCAACTCTTGGAGAGCAAGGTGGGCCAAGCAGTGCCGCTGCGATGCCTCCAATTCTGACTCTGCTATTTGGGACACAGAGGTGAGGCGCAAAACACGTTTTATCAGATGGGCCACACCTGGGACAGAGGTGACAGAATTTGAACCAAAATGAGATCAAGTAACTCACAAGGGAAGAGCGGTAGCTTGAATGGTGGCAGGGACACAGATGGTAGATTTTCACTACTGGAGTTTCACATCTAACCAGCTTCATATTCAATTTAGGGGAGCAGCATGAGGCAAGAAGGGGATCAGGGCAGAATAAGAGCACCAGCTTTGCAGGAAAACCAAAGGAGGAAGAGTTCCCATGGATGCCGACCTCCCAGGTGGGAAGTTGGTTATGCAAAATATTCATATTGCCTTCTGCAGCCCCATAGGAACAGGAAATCCGTTCGTTTAGGAAAAATGCTGAGGCTGCACAAGCCCTGATGGCCAGCACAGCATTAAGCAGCAGAGGCAAAAGGCACCCGGCCCTGGGACCAAGATGGTGCCAGGCAGAGTACCACGCGCAGGCGTCTCCCTTGGCCAGAGAGGACAGATCTGCTCTTCCACCATCCCTCTCTCTAACTCTTCCCACACAGCAAGCTGCCCACGATTCTCTAAGCCTTCAAAACAGGGAGAGGAGGAAAGTCACCATTGCCATGGTAATGGCAGAAAACACGTCCCCACCTTCTGTCAGACCACGTGTGAGAACATGTGTGCGCTATGCTCCTCTCCCGAGGGCTGGAGAGAGCCTTCTATTCTAAACAAGCAAGCAATCATCAAGGGGTCTTCTGCAATTTTACAGTACCGGATCCGGGCTGACAGCTGCAATTGCTACATCTCTAATAACAAAAGGGGACTTGGCCCAGGAGGCACTGCGATGCGAGCTCTGCAGGCAGGCTGCCGGCTTCTCAGGGGACACAGCTGACGTGGAGGGGGTGCTCCTCCAACCGAACAGCTTCCAATTGGAAACGCTGCACCCCCACCTCCCCCTCCCAAAAAAGCCAATAACCCCGTTAGATGTGAAACTCCAAGACCTCCTGCAGGTGTGAACACAACTATCACAGTTCCAGGGTAGAAGCTATTGTGTATTTGGGGAATTCCAGGACAACCGTTGCTAAGTTACAAAAAAAATCTATCCAATGTTAGATGTTAGGAGGTTCGTATTCAGCTGTGATCTCTTTACACAGATATATTAATTAGGATTATTATTATTCTTTTTGTAGCCTGCAATACCCCTGCAGAAATTTATTAAGAGGGCAGAAGATTCCTATTGAAAGAGTTAGTAGAAGAAATGCATAGCATGCCTCTCAGAAAGCTGTTACAAAGGAATTAGTTTAGAGGTAAGGGTTACAGATCTGGACATGAGCAGGTTTGGGGATTTCATTTAGCTCTTTTTTTTTTTTAATTGAACAAACTTACCAAAGGTCTCTGAATGTAAAAAATAGCGAAAAAAAGACAAAAAAGAAAAAAATTAAGTTTGTTAGAGCCACTTATTGAGAAAGCAGAAGACAACACACAAGACACAAAAGGTTTTAGGGCTCCTATGGTGTAAAGCCAGCGGCAGATGCCTCCCGCTGTCCCCCCTAGGTGGCACGGCTGAGCAGAGGACACTGTCCTGCTCAGAACACACGTCAGTCGGCGTTAGGTGGAAACACCCATTTATCGTCCACCACTGAGACCACTTACACTCACAGACAGCCTGGGCTGCTAAGGCTGAGATGCTGGTGTAGGACTAAGGGAAACAGGTGGCGAGACAGAGCTTTCTCCCATTTTTCTTTGACTTATAATTCAGCTTTTTGTTCTACGTTAAAAGACTCTCCGTTGCTTGGAAGGAGTGTCTGGAGATGGAAGGAGAAGGACCAATGGCTGGAGGAAAGCGCACGGTTAACAACACCATCACCTGTTTCTCAGCTGCACTGAAGACCCTTAACACAAATGGGTCCACTGGATGATGAGAATATAACGGCCATAGCCTCAGAGGTCCATTTATATCGCCAGCGAAGCATTCAGCTGTTTTAATACAAACGAGAACTGAATCTGGACACCGCTGCCCAATTTCGCAGAGCTCTGTGTATGACATTTCACTTCTACCTTTTAATGAGCTCATTTGCATGTTTGCCACTAACTCCTGTACCAACACAAATTCGGGTCTTAACACCCTCTAGTTCTTAACACCCTCTGTAACAACGTGCCATGGATGCCATCCTCTGAAAGGCGGAACCTGTGTGCCTGTCCTGTCCCGTCTTGTCCTGCTGCATGCCCTGTCCCCATCTCCGCCAGGGAACGATGCACAGCCAGGTCTTCAGAGGCAGCACAGCTGCTGGCCTCCGTGCTGTCTGTTAGCACCTAGCGCAGAGACAAAGCTCTGGTTTAGTACGGGGGTCACTCCTCCTCCCTGCGCTCCCATTCACGGAGGGTTTGTCCAAAACCCGTTAGTTGGCTGTAATTGTAATTTCCCAGAGGTTGGGTTGGAGTCACACTGCTGACCTGTGTGTGAAAGACACTGAAGCTCATTAGCAGTGTCCTGAAGCATTCAGTGCTCTAACGAGCGCTAGTGCTACACTTCTTTTGGCAGCAAAGCCTGTTTTCTGCAAAGGTAAATGTATTAAATTAAGTCTTGACATCAGCAGCGCTCACTTCATCAGCACTCTGACGGGCAACACCGTGCACGTTGCACGCAGGCTACAAACACACACTGGAAATCTCCTTTGCCTTGGGATGGATGACCCCGATGTTAATGTTTTCCACTTTCATAGGCCTTTGCCTCAGAGAACACGCAAGTTGTGGAAAGCCCTACAAGTAGAAATAGGACGAGAAATCAGAACCTTGATGTTCAGTCCTCCAGCGTGACCAGCCACCTGCGCTCCCTTTCACAGAAGCAACAAGTTTCTGCCCCAGAGGACAACGGGGATGCTTCACTGGTTTACTAATTCCAAGAAGCTGTAAATGAGATTAATTTTCAGCAGGCATCTTCAGATTTATCAGAAAGGTCAAGGGTTCTCTCAGAGGCAAACCAATGCGCTGAAATAAGAATGCAGCATTCAGGTGGCGTTAAGGAAAAGATCAGATCAAACCCAGTTAAGGAGTATAAAGGCATTCTAGGAAGATGATAAATGTATTAAAAATAATCTGCCTGTGCATTACTCACACTTCAGCTCATGGTCACAGAGCATGATATAATTCTAGTTTACCTCTCATTATTTATGCTGAGTGATTTTTTTTATTTGCATTTGACTCAGCTGTTACAATAAAACAGAGAGGTCAATCTCATCTGTGTTTGTGGGATTCACCAATCCATTCTAATTCTAACAAAGCAGCTTAAATATCTGCTTGTTAGTTTGCTTCACTGAATAAGGAAGCAGTTATGCAGGTGTATAAGTGCTACACCGAACTGGAACTATACTGAGCCAAACTGGTGGCTGCAGGATTAAAAAGTCTTCATATATTCTTGCTAGGTCCAATGACAGACGCATGTCTTCTCCAGGCGGGGTCAAAGCAGTCGGTCCAAGCAGTCCTTGAGGAGGACAACTTCTTGGGCCGGTGACTGTCAGAATGCAAAACTTCCATGGCTTGTTTCATAGCCGCAGCTGTCAGTGAGAAAGCACGGTGGGTTTTGTGTGGTTTTTCTTCTAAGTTGAGAAATTGCTTTACCGGAAGCATTCAAAAATAAATCCACCTGTGCCCTCCTTGTACGCGTGCACATACACACGCACTGTGAACCAGGATATTTAACAACTACACAAACTGCTCCCGAAACATGGATATTAGGAGATGTCACGGTGACACAAAGAACAACAAACATAAACAAAAGAGACAGATGGACAAGCAGATGGGGAAAGACGGAGAACTGACAAGAGCCACGGAGCTGGGGTACATCTGTTCATGGAGATCCACTCCACTGCACTGCCACTGAGCACCGGGGGGTCACTCAGGAGCGCTCACAACTGCTCTCCAGCAATGACTGCAGGGACGTGATGCCAGAGAGATCTACAAGAGCTGCTCTTCATACCGGCTCTGACAGGCTCCATTTACACCAACAGGATCCTGCTCCCATGGTACGAGGCCGTGTCAGCTGCAGACCTTGTACCACATGTGTATGGCCTAACATGCTGCCTCGTCATAGTGGTTCTTTCCCCTGTTCTTGGTCTAAGGAAGAAACCCACAGCCCCTGTCCAATCTCCACTGTCCCCTAGCTGCAATAACATCATTACTGAGGCGAGCACACTACGTACAGCATCTCCTGCAGAAGAACCAGCTTCCTTTTGTGCTGTCCTTTACAACAGGGAAGGGCAGGAAGACGAGGTGGAGGGGAAAACACCCCAATCATTTCCTGGGTAAGAATGTGAATCCCAAAAGTGAAGAAAAGCAAATGACCCAATCCACACCAGCGAGGCTGACGTTTAGAGGCCCCCTACTCTGTTTCAGAAACCTCTGAGCGTTCCCTTCACAGCCGTATCTAGGTCTTGATTCTCTGATCTCACACAGAGACCTCACCTGATCTCAGCTGCTTTATTCTCCCATTGCTCGTGCTCGGGTCGACAGGCAGGAAATCTTTAAACCAAGTGATCTCTGGGTCTGGGTTCCCACTGGCTGCACAGAGCATCGTGGCCGTTCGTGTCCGCTCCACCACTTTCAGCTGGGGCCCCATGTCAATGTTTGGGAAGCCGGGAGGTAACTGGTCCTCTGGTGGGAGACAGAAAACAAAGCGGTTACACACACAGCAGAGGTCAGGGCAGATGGAGGGGCTGCTCAACAGAACACACTAAAAAACGCCGTCATGCAGAATTGCTGTCCAACGTGCAATGAGATTTAAAGAAAGGCTACTGCAAATGATCCATAGACAGCCTGTGAAAACACACCACGCAGTAAAGTTTACCCTCCTGTCCATTATGTGTGACTATCCCAATGCACCACAAGGAAAGTTTTACAGTTACACACAATATCTGAGTCTAAAAAGCTTTGGGGCACGGGTACAGTCACCTCAAAGCCTTTCCAGGTCTTGCAGTGCACCCCTTCCCCAGGTAGGTGACTCGCACATACGTGTTCCTACAGCAGAAGCTGTGCATACGCATGGCACAGATCCCTGTACTGCAGAGTACAGCACATACAGTCACAGCTGAAAGGAATAATTCTTCCTTCCCCTCCAAACCCCACAATGCAAAACAAACTGCGCGAGAGGAATAACGAAAGTGACTACGTGAAAAGGAATGTCAAAAACACAGTGCAAACAAGGAGGGGAAGGGGAGGAAAATATCATCCAGCTGCAGTTACCAGAAGGGACACACACAGCAACAGTGAGCCAAGTGCTGTCAGGCAGGGTGCGATCTTCAGCTTTGTCAGAGTGATGCTGCCCTGGAAGAAGAGGGATGCGGCACCAGAACCGCACAGCCAGGCTCAGCAGAGCTTGCTGCCTCCTCTCAGTCCTGCCTTTACCTTCACTAATGAGGGTGAGGAGGGCAATCCTAACCAGTGTT
Organism: Aquila spilogaster; assembly: GCA_024606505.1. Lineage (NCBI taxonomy): Eukaryota > Metazoa > Chordata > Aves > Accipitriformes > Accipitridae > Aquila > Aquila spilogaster. The sequence goes on from JANHGO010004755.1 coordinate 12,138, forward strand.
GACTAATTTGTGATAACTAATATAAAACACCAGTGCTTCCTCCATAATCTTTGTCATGACCTCCTAACAGCTGCATGAAGGAGCAGTCATTTCAGTGCACCTGAGACACCTCAACACCAGGCACTACCTTCAAAACAGAGACACAGCCACCTTTAACGAGGGACCGAACCAAACCTTCGAGGTGTCACCTCAACAGCTGTGCTCGGGCTTCATAGGAGCCTCCAAACAGCATTTGCTTTTGCAGATCATGTGTGCTGCAAAAGCCCAGCCCCTCCCAAGAGGGAGCTCAGGGCTGGAGGGCTCGGGGAATTGCTTTGCCTTCGTGCAGCTTTCAGCCAGGCTTTTAACGTCTTCTCTTCCCTTCTCCTATTTAACCAGGCGGTGGTGTGTCGTTAAGGAGCTGCAGAGCTGCTGCCGCATTGGCTGCAGATGACATCATTATTGATTACTGCTTTTATCCCGCTCCCTGGCGATGCTGCTCCACCTGCCTCAGACCCACGCCCGTTCATTTCATGAACCAATTAATCCGCAGTGTGTGCGTATATGTGCGCGTGCATGTGTGCTGGGGGAGGCCTGGTACAACTACTACTGCCGGGTGTTTCTAATTAAACAAAAATGTTAATCTTGCAGCACATTGTGCAGAATTCCTCTGAGTTTAATTAAAACAACTGCGACTAAAGGCGTGATCAGATTTGAGGATCAGATCGACAGAGGAAGCACCGCCGAACATCACACACTGCACTGCTCCAAGAGCTCCGATTTCCTTCCTGCCAGGAAAGTGAAACTGGCTTCATCCCCTAACAATTGGATTCCCTTTAATAATGCAATTACAGTCTCAACTCAATCCCCACAAGACAAGCACGCGCACGTCCTGCCACCTCCTCCTCAATCCCCAAACACCAGCCCAGACCTGTTACCAACTAAATAAATAAGGAACGGTTTGGATTGTGAATTCTCTTTCTAAAAGCAGCCCAGACAACAGCAAGAACAAAAGAGGGAGGATGTCAGCTCGGAGGGCACACCTGGCCTGCCGCTGACTCCCAGGCTCTCGTGCAGGCAGCCGTTGTCACATGCTGCATTTCCGTATGAACAGAGGCTCCGCAACACCTCGCTCATGCCTGCTCTCACACTGAGAAATGGAAAGGTTTCCCTTGAGAAAAAGCTGATGAATTACCTCAAGGCCACTGAACAAAGTAGGGTGAGAAGCAGCAGGGGAGGAAAGACTGAGGGAGGCAGGGAGAGAAGAGCACTTCACCATTCATTTACATGAAATCCTACAGGAGGCCGTGCTCGGTGCCGGGCAGCAGGGCGTGCATGCACTGACGCACACACGGTCCTACAGACAGAGCAAGGGGCACCAGCTGCAGCACAGGGAGACGCAGCACTCGCTGCCTCTCGTCCCTCTACAAGGTGGCAGCTCTGTGTTTGGATAATCAGTTGTGCCAGAAATGAGGATGATGAAGAAAGACAAAGCGGGTGTTGCTGCCGCTCCTTTTCCCGCAGGGTGTGCGGTTATTTAATAATTTAGAAGAGGAGGAGGGTGTGAGCATGTACAGACGAGCTACGTATTGAATGCAGAGAGCTACAATGAGGATGGTGTTGAAGAAAAGAGGAATTTATTTGCTCTTCTCTGGAGATACACAGCCCAGCTCAGGGATACTGGCTGGTCCCTCATCAGTCCGCCATCCTCACTTCAAGGGGGAAGAGCCAAGAGCACAGACACGAAGCAGCTCAAATGACGCTAATTTTAAGCAGAACCAGGATCAGAATCCAGTACTTATGAAGCTTAATCCTGTCTTTTTCATCAGCTTTATGAATACGTTACCAGCATACCTCTCTCCAACATGTATCCCTGCATCATGCACCTTGTAAAATTACAGCAACAAGTTCCTTCCATCAGGAAATACGCAGCTGTGTCTTAGTTAACCGGTACCACACAGCCAAAGACAATTTAATACACACCAGGAGTCTCAGCAACACTCTCTGCTCGTTGCGAGCAGGCTTACAGACACCCAGAAACGTGTGCTGGCCCCACAACACTGCAGGTAATACAGTACCTTCCCTACCACTAATGTGCTCCTATGCACACTTCATTGAATTAAAATTGGCCTGACGTTATTCATAAACTACTGAACTGATCTGCTTTCTGCTTGGCCCGATCTTCAGGTCATTACAGGAACAGCCAAGCAAGACAAGTTTGAAGCATGTCTGCCAAAGACCTTCTCGAGTGGTCAGGTAACATCTCCGAGGCAGCTCCTCCTCCGGACGCGCTCCCATGGGCTCAAAGCTTTCTGCAGAGCATCCAGAACTCATTTTTGTTCTGCTGACCTAAAGCCAACGGTTACGAAATCCAACCAAACAGCAGAAGTCTTGCTAGAACGCTATACGTGCCCACAGCATATGTCCTCTTTGAGTGGGAAATGTGTGATGGAAATTTCAGGCCAGGACTGCTGGAGAAATGAACGCTTCATAAAAAAACAACAGGGAACCACTAAAAGAAGTCTGAGTGCCCGTACCCAGCAGCCTGACCCACGCGCTGCTAATAACCACCACAGACCCTGTGTGTCCAGCAGCCAGCCTCCCTCCATTTTCCAGTAATCCTCGGGAAAAGATAGCATCAGCCAGCATGCAGCGAGCTGTCAGGGCGCAGCAGACGTTGTTCCATTACATTTAACTGGACCGAGCACTGTTTTTTATGGGATCAATGTACAATTCATGTTGCATTCACTAACGACTCACAAAGGGTAGCCCCCATGGAACTCTATCAGCTTCAATAAAGCAAAGAACTAATCTCTGCCTGGCCCCTGCTCGAAATGCAGCCTGCTGCCTCCGCGCAGCAGAGCAATGCAGGCAGAAGGCTGCAGCAAGGCTCCGCATAACCGCAGCCCGGAAACCTGCGGGCAGCACGAGGACAGTCCTCTGCGGCACGAGGATCTCTGTCTTGGGCTACTACAGAAGTGGAGGGAAGATAAAACCTGCGTATAAAAAGTATTAATAGTTATAATAAAAACTACATTATGTACATCTTTCCTGGAGTGCGGAGCTTAGAGAAACAATACCAACTGAGAGCCGGGGTGCCTGTGTCAACCAGCTTCCTTTCCACCTAATTATTATGAAAAATGACAGCAGCCGGAGCCAACAATATCTGGGAAATGCTTCCCAAAACCACTTTCTTTCCTTTTCCTTGGGCTCTGCAGGAATCAGGTTTGCAGGCACTACTTCTAGCCAGCTGTGGGAAGAACAGCAAGTCTCCCCAGACCTATCACAACTCAGATCCCTCGAGAAGCAGAGCAGGGTGGACAAACAAGGCAGCGGAGCCGGCGTGAAGATATTCTGTGAGCTGGGTGGTGTCCATCGCAAGCTTTGCTTCTCAGAAGCTCCCGGAGGTTTCCTCTCCTGCAGCTCCCTGATATTAAGCAAATGCATGTGGACTTCTATCAGGGTCTGATCCAAGAATAGTCATGTGGATAACCAAAGAAGGGTTTACTCCTGATCCCTTCAGTAGCCACATCTAGTAGGGAAGAATGTATTATTCTCTTCTGTTTGTGAGACTGTCTGCTCCGGCAGTAAGGAAATCCCATAACTGCTCGTACACGTGTATTCCATGAAGTTGCACAAATGTATTTCAAACTGATTACAGCAGCACAGCCAACAGGCTGCAGAATGAGTCCAAACCCCATCCTGCAGAGTTTGTAACAGCTGGGGCCCAGGTTTCCATACTCCACAGCATGCCAAGATAACAGCTTCTGCAAATGACAGCTCACATTCATCTCCAAGCTGTGGAGCTGCCCCCATCTTTATGCCAAGCATTCGTTCTGAAAGTGAGAGAAGAGAGACAGAAAGGAGGAGGAGGCATAGCACGGAAAGACGGAGAAAAGACAAACAGGAGAGTGGGTGAACGTAGAAGGAGATTGAGAAAAGAGAGGAATAGATGCCAGCATGCTGACTTTGTCATCGTGGAGATTAGTGGATTTGCGCTTGGTCTTTTTAACCTTCTCATCGCTTACAAATGAAGACAGAGAGGAGACAATCTGTGCTACGTGAAAGGTAGGAAAGATGAAGGATGGAATAACTCCAGCAGTGCAGGGAAGGGGAGGGTGTGCTGCAAAACCTGCCCCCCCGGTGCTCCTCAGCAACCTGCTGGACAAGACCTGCAGGTAACTACTGCTCCCCAAATTTTCTCTACTGGTACAATAGCTGCTTTAGTAGTCAGTTAACTGAGCTACTGAACACAGTCCTGTTAGGCAAACAGAACAGCAGTTCTTGTGAAAGCACCACAGCACCGGAGCAAAGCACACAGTAATAATGTTCTGGTGGGATCAGCAAAGTGCGTAATTAGTCAGGCAGGGAGATACAGCTCCTGTTCTGTCATCTGCCTCTCTAGCTGACATGTGTACGATGCCGATACCGGAAGGAAGAGCTGCAGAAAGACATGTACAAAGCAGTGCTGTCCCTAAGGGCCATCACTGAGCTCACGGCATCATTTCCCATACATTGCAGCTTTCTTGTGAGTGCCTGAAAAACGCTGTGAGAATTCAGAGGATTTGCAAGAGCAGCAGTTGGAGGACAACATTCTCTCTCGCCACCGATCCCATTACATTCAAGGGGTAGAAATGTTGGTTATGATCACAGGGGCACCTCTCCCAAACTGTCACAATTCCTGAGGAATAAATGGGAGTTAAGTGTGAAGAATAAGGCTCCCAGCTCCCAGCTCGACCGCAGCTAAACACGCTCTGCCACAAAGCACTGCTGCAGCCGCCCGACAGAGACATCCCACCACGTACTGCAAGCAGAAGGTTATACGGAATGCCAGGCAGAGGAGCAACACGAAGATTTCAGTGTACCTACACAAATCTGCCAGGCATGACTGGACCATGGGCTCGCATCCTCAAAGGAAGCCAGCAGCTTGCCAACACTGAGCCTGCCAGGTGAGCAGCAGAAGGGAAATTCCTGCTACAAAGGGCTCTGCCATGTGCCCTTTATGTCTGATCTTTGTTTATTGCTCTGTGCTCAGAATCTGCACGCAAATTTAGCTCCACACTGCTAGGGATTTGCTCACTCTCTGTTCAAACAAAAGGGCATCAGATGCTCTTGAAAATACTGAAGTTGCTGAAGAAAAGGCAGTTGGCATGCAGTCAGAACTACCACTTGGTCTTACAAGGTCCACACAGCGCCTGGAGCACCTAAAACTGTTGATAGCAATGCTCACTGCAGAAACAACTGTTCTTACTGCAAGATCTCCACCCAAAAGCCCACAGCTTTTCTATGGCACCTCCTGCCGATGCCTCCATCAACAGCCAACGCTCCCAAGCTAACTTCCCTCCCTGCAGCAGCTCTCAGGCAATTCTCCGCCACACTCTGCCATGTTCTTCTGCTGGGATCACTTGTGTCACCCTATGCTTCAAAGGGAGACCACCATCCACCTAAAGTGAGTCAGTTTTAGCAAGCGTCCCGGTTTAGTGTTCCACACAGCAATCTTACAGATCTCCGGGGTAATAACAGAAAACATCCAGAGACATCCAAGGCAGTAGCATATTGTTCCCTCCCCCACATCAAGTTCAGGGAGCATATTTCTAACAGTTGACATGAATGAGACATCCATGTAAACATCCTCTATAAAGGGGATAAGCGAAAAGAAATGAACAAAATGGAGGAGGAAACCGTGTTCTTGGGGAGTGGATGGAGGAAAGGATCTCTGGAAAGAGAGAAGAGGCCCGGTAGAAGGGAAAGATGCGTATCTTGTCCAAGGGAACAGGCTGGCATTGCCACCAACCCTGCGAAAGCCCTGTAAGAAAGGAGCCTGGATGAATGGCGGCACATTTCAGAGGAGAATGACTGTGGGTATCTGGTGCTACTCATAAACCTGGGGAGGGAATATTTATTGGAGGGAAGATCAGAGGGACCCAGGATAACTCAGTTTGGAAGGACCCTCAGCGCATCTTCCTGACAAAACTCCTACGTGGCCTGGCAATAGCAAGCACTCTGGCTTTGTTTCTTACACAGCCATTTTGTGACGCTTAAGTAATAAAAGCAAACAGATCTGACAGGTCAGAACAAACCAAAAAAGCAGGACTTTGTGCTTTGGCCATGCGTTCTGTGACAGCCCTCCCACTCATGAGAAGGAAGAGAGAATCTGACGGGTGCCTTCTCCCCTGTGGCACTGACACATGGCAGGCAGGCACGTTCCTTACCTCGGAGGACAGTGAGCTTGGCATGGACGGTGACTTCCCCATGAGGGTTTTGAGCAACACACTCATAAATGTTCTCATCCCGGGGAGTCCGGAGCGGCTGGATCCTCAAAACAGCACCTGCACTTTCATCAAATTCAATTGTCTGGGGAATAAGAGGAAAGAAACACACACACATAGTAAGCATCCTTGGCTTGCAAGTAGAACGTCAATTTCTGCTTCCAAAGGAGGCACCAGCACATATACAAACACATACACTTGGAAACACACTTCAGCTGTCCCACAGTGCCCTACATCTTGCCAGCATGGTCAGCTTCTCTCTGCCGACCTGAAGGAGCCAGGGAACTGTCCACACCAAAGCCCATCCCTGACTCCTGACACACCAAAACTGCTACGTATATCGCAAATGCTCCCACATAATGAGTCACAGTGATGGTGTGTGTGGGGTGGGTTCAGAATACAACCGTGATGAAGCAGGGGGAAATGGACTGAGTGAAATATAAAAAGGAAAAAGAATCTTTGCCTCATTCTTCCATCCATGTAGGCAACTAACCCCACAAAGCTCTTCTGAGCACACAGCTGCCTGGCAGGACAGAGTCCCACAGCAGATTCCACAGGATGACCTCCAAGTTCTTGTTACTCCAGTCATTTCTATCCAAATGATTTCTATCTAAACAGTGCCAGCAACTGTATTGTTTACTTCAGGCTGTTCCAGAGTTAAAAGAATGAGTCATGGATGAGTATGGAAGATGTATTTGTAGAGCCCAAGCAGTACCAGCTTATAGCTGGAGTTTCTTAGGGCAGGAAGAAGGCAGCTTCATGTTATATCCAAGGAGGGAAAAACTGGACAACCAACCAACAAAACAAAAGAAAAAAAAAGCCAATAACATACAAAAACCATCAACACTGTTGCTTTGGAACAATCTCAGTTGTTAACATGGCCAAGAGCTTGTATTTCACTCCTTCTGCTGTTAAAATTCCTCATCTTTCAAATCTCCCTTTATTATAGGGCCTTAGAACGGTTGCAGAGGAGCACTAGCTGCTTTCTGTCAGCCTCCTTCTACACACACACGCAGTGGCTGGAAGGATATCTCTTACCTCAAACCTCTGAGAGTTCACTTTCTTCCCTTTCTTGTTCCAGGTGACTCGTGGCTTCGGGTCTCCGGTTGCTTGGCATACAAAAGACGCCACCCCTCCCGACACACCAATCTGGTCCACAGGTTTTTTAATGAACACAGGGGGACCTTTTAAAATAAAGTAAAAAAAAGAAAAAAATCGTAATTGGCACAAGGACGAACTCTAATAAACAATGTTTGTAATTAATAATAGCATTATCGCTGCTGTTCTCTAATGATCCCAGATGAAATCAAACCTCTGGGCCTTCTGGGAACGAGCAGTCCTTCCTTCCACTTTGCATATGAAGAACCTACATCACAAACCGATTAATGGCCTGATCCCACAATGAGATTTCAGTGGGATGCGTTGCAAAGCCTCTCTTACTTCTGAAGAGTGGACTTTTAGACCATGTCTGCAAGAGAAGATGACACGTGAAGTCCACCTAAGGATCATCAGAAGAAACTGGCTGAGCTGAAAGGTTTCTAAAGAACACTGAATTGCATTGCCTAAGCCAGAAGCTCCTCAATGTCCTCTCGTAGCCAGCTGCCCAAAGCTGCAGCGAGGCCTGAGCAAACACACTGGAGCCTGGGGCTACGTTTCAGCCAGCCTGGACCAAGGGAAGCCCCCTTGTGCTTGTAGCAGCTCTCTCTCATCCCCTGCCACACTGATTCCCACCCACATCCAATGGTCTGCAACAGCACTTCTGCAAGGAGGGGGGAGGATGCCGGGACAGGCTTTCCGATCCAGGAAGGTGTCAAGGGCCTTCTGATGGGAGGAATACAAGGCCAGAAGTGTCTGTGCAGAGCCCATATTTCCTCTGTCTATGAGAAATCCTCCTTCCACACTCTAACCTGTTTCCCTGCACAGCTCTCGCTCATCTAGTTAGTTTAAAATTTATTGAAATATTTAAATCACGAGGCCACAGCTGTGTTCAAATAAAACCACTCAGATCGTAAAGTCGCCGTCTGTTATTCTTGAGAAAAGTAGACCACGTGACTGTGAAATCTGTGTATTTATATGTACACACTCAGAGTCTATAAAACAAGATGTAAACAGCCTATCGAAGAGCTCACGAAGAGGGCAAAGAGAGTGGTCTCCAGGGTCTGTTAGGGTTGAAAGAGACAAGGAAGCATTCCCCCTTCCCTGCCTGGTGTGGCCAGGAGTATATAAATAAAAGCCACTGAGCGAGCTCATGTGATGCAATCAAGCATTTGTTTCCATGCTGGAGATAAATACAGTTTGCTGGAGCTGTTTACGTCCCATCAAATGCTGTGTACAAAGCACTGGATATATAAATATCCAAATCTATATTTAGAGGTCAGAACATTCTTTGCAATGTTACTGCTAAAGGTTATCAAGAAAGTCCCACCGGAGGCATCGGCACTTGGGAATTTGTCTCCCATCCAAGAATGGCAAAACCAAACTCTGCTTCAGGCTCCATCTGCCCGCAACCCAACTTCCTTCCTCCGCTCTACGTTCAGAATCTGACGAGTCTGCAGAGGTCAATTCCAAAGGTACAGCCAAAGTCATCCAGGGCTTAAGAGCCCTTTATTGATGTAAACTCACTTCCTAAAACGAAAGCCCCTAACAATCTTTAACATTATGTACACATTGATATGGGTGCGAGCAGTACAATAAGAGCACAGATAAGGACAAATAAAGCTCTATTTTTGTCCTGGAGAAAGTGGAAGTGCTCCAAATGGAGAACAAAGTGGAGTCATAGCTCAGCACTCCTTTGCAGGAGCTCTGCTGACTCACTGTGTGCTAACAGGTGAGCTGACCTGCTCTGAGAACACCGCTTTTCTGAGACGGCTGTGATGCTGCGCTGCCTGTGATGAGCTTGCTCTGAGAGAGCGAGATACAAAAGAAAAGAAACCAAACAGAAATCCCTGACCAACAATCCATTCACTTTTGCTACTCACTTGGAAAACCAGAGAAAATCAAAGCTAAATTATTGTTTTTAAAGCTGCCCAAGTCTCTGAGCTCCAGACTTTGATTCTCGCCTCTCCCCCTGACAGATCACCCACAGTGCTCTCCACCTATGCATCCCCCGTCACTGCAGCACTTGTCACTCCAGCCCACGCCAATCGCAGAACAGCCCTCTCCTCCCTGGAACAGAGAAAGGCAGCGTTACCGCAGGCAAGGTGGTGATATAAAGCTGAAACAGATTCCTACGTGCTGCGTAGGACTGCTACAGCTCTGCCATTCCAGGTCCGGCCTGCAGTGAAACACGCCGTCACAATTCCCGCTACTGCTCTGCGAGCAGCTCTGAAAGCCTCCAAAAGCGGGAACAAGGTGTCCCCGCATCCCTGAGTGCTGCCAAAGGCAATGCCATGCAGGCAGCTGATGAGACCATCAGCCCACCCTCACGGCCACCCCTACACAGACGACCTCCAGTCGGCTTCGCTTTCCAAAGCGCAGACCCGGAGACGCAGGGGTGCTCCCAGCAGCTGCTCGGAAGGGACAGAACGCACATTCAGGGACGGCACTTTGTGAATTCTCATGCAGACTCTGAGGAGACGCTATGAGATGGTAAAGGTGGGGTCATCCCTGAGGAACGCGCACAGGAACGTGGTACAGCATCGGGCCCTGTACCCCGCACACCATGGCGGCCTTCCTCCCAGGAGAGGAATCTGCTGCTGCGTCACCTCTCCTTCCTTCACCCCTTCATGTGACACCTCCGCAGAGCACGCGGAGCAGCAGGAGCCGGGCTGAACGGGTCCCTCGCCCACAGCAGCAGCAATCCATGGGGACAAAGGGAGCCAGTTACAAAATACATATTTTAAAAGGTTTTGTTCCCATTTCCAGTGTCCCCGGCCCTGCGCTCTGGTGGAGGCCCACGCGTCAGTCCCACCGACCCAAGGCTCTACCTGAGACTGCCAAGGAACAAAGGCAAAAGCAAAAGCAAAGCCAGCGGGCCATTTTCTTCTCGCTAGCTAGCTCACCACAGCCCGCCCCAGTGCACGAGGCCGTGTCATTCTGCCCACCATTCCCAGTCAATCTGCAATAACCGTGGTGCCGAGCCTGCCATCTCCCTGCAGAGCTGCCCACCGGGAGACCATGCCCTCCCCACCAGGAGGATCTGCAGCACATTAGGCAGCATCATCCTTTACCCTACCTCAAAATACTGAACAGATCAGAAAATATCCATTCTTTGTGCACATACATATACAACATTATGTACACAAACACCTGTACTTCTGCCTTCCACACGGGTAAAAGATGAGGCCGTCGGGCCCTTGACAGTCAATGCCACTGAGCTGTTAGCGTTAGCACACCCCGATCTGCTCTTCCAGGCTCCAGATGATCCCCACAGTCGGGATCCGGATCTCTCGCTGTGAATCTGGTTGACCTTGGGCTCTCACCCCCCGTGCAGTGACAGCCCTCATTGCGCACACACTGCGAGCGACGTGGACTGAAGGAGGGTCTCGGCACAGATCTTCTCCGCACTCAATACCATAGGTGTGTTTGCACGCAGCTACAGCCTCTATGCACCGTAACACAAACAAAATAACCAGGAAAATTCACTTGCAACACAACCCGGGGACCTTCTCCCATGTGCATTTCTTGGTGGGATAAGATAAAATGCAAAAGCCAGGGTTGTGCTTTGCAGTCTCCAACCGGTCGTGTCAGCTGGCAGGAGGACATCTCACCGCTCTGACTTCCGGAGCAGCCCAGCCAGTCTCTGGTTCTCAGAAGGAACTCCACGGGGCTCTCTCTGGCGTGCAAAGAGTTAAGCCCTCTTCTCCCCCCAGCTCTCCTCTGGTTTTGGGGCTGAAACTTTCTGCTGATCCCGTGAAACTCCATCCCCGCTCTCCAGAACTGCTGACAGGCTCACAACCCGAGGAGGAGGACGAGGCACTCCCCCAACCGCAGCGCCGGACGGCAGCGCTTTCATCTCCCCCTTAGAAACCTCCCGGGCCATGTGTGACCTGGGCACAGCTCAGCACCGAGCGGCCGTTCACCAGTTTAGGAAATGTGTTTGACACACGCGTGCCGCTGCGGTCTGTCTGCACGCAGCACATGTGGGATGGATGCGGGAGCATTGAGCAGCTGGGGACAGCATGGGGGCAGAGGAACAGCTCTGTCACACTGACGGAGCAAACGAGGGGAGCGGGAGGGAGAAAGAACGGCAAAGCCACAGACACGTCCGGGGGGACAGGAGGGAAGAGATGGAAACGCAGGAGGAATGGCGCAAGATGGAGAGAAGGGAGGTGCTCGGAGCCAGAGCGAGGAAGTGAGGATTAGGCAGAGGAGACGAGCCACGGAGCAGATGAAAACAGGAGAGAGCAGCCAAATTTAAGACAGATGGAGAGTGGGGAGCAAGAATGCGATGTTTGGAATGGGTATGCACTTCACAGCGACGGCACTGCAGAGCGGGGGAGCTTGCAAGAGGGGTAGGGAAGAGAAAGATGGCTCCAGAATCTACATTTTTCTTCACGAGAAGAGCGAGAGCTGCAAATGGGAGCAGGGCAGATGCAGGCTGCGGTGAGGGTCTCCATGGAGAGACTCGGGGAGATCGAAAACAGCTCCTGGGGCGGTCCTGCAGTGACTCCGGTCCCCTTGAAACCCAGGGTTTTACTGACAGGTTCTGCTCCTTTTTTCTTTCTTCCCTCAGGGCTGTTTCTCAGTGCCTCACAAATAAAATTAAAATTAGGGTTTTCTGACAGAACAAACAAACAGGGAGTGAATTATATTCCATTTCCCCGTCAATAACTTCTCCCCAGCCCAGTCGCCTTATCATCATAAAAAGTCCATTAAGCAGTAATTGGGAAGGCAGCAGAATGCGGGGCTGGTCCGTGACACAGAAGCACGCTCGCTCCCCAACTGGCCTTTTCTGGGAAGGCAGACAGGATAATTATAGGCTTCAGACAGAGACTT
>JANHGO010004756.1:0-24321 GCA_024606505.1 Aquila spilogaster
TAGTGTATGGACAAAAACAAGAGATTTATAATGAACAGAGCAGCTGAGATTTGCAGATCAAATCTTCTAATATAAAATACGTGCTGACAAAGTTTTGCTCTTACAGCGTCCAAATGACAATGGTAACAAAAGACAGCTGGCTTCACACAGCTGCCTACAGGTCATTTTCTTTTAATTCTGTGCACACAGAGGACTTCAGTGACAACTTTAAATTTACTTTTTGATTTCTTACAACCGACCTAAAGTTTACATTTTGTCACTCACCTGATGGGCAACACATGCAGTATGAGAAATTATTTGCTTCCCACAAATTTTAAAAGCAGCTGTGGAAGAGGAATCCATGACAATAAAATAAAAGGCTTGCCCAGCTAGGCTTGGTTGTTTCCCAACCTATGCTCACAGCTGCAGAATACAAACCACGTTTTAACATAACTGACATCATAATTATTAAGTAATATTTGCTTGTTTAATATGAACTGCACATTGATATCCTAAATGCTATTTTAAAATAAAACTGCAGTAAAATATGATTTTGAATAAAACGCACAAGTTTTCTAACACACAGTTTTAGCTGTGATGGAGCTTTGTATCAATGGAGTTATATGCTTTAAATGCCTTTTATAATACTCATTATTTGTTTTAATACTTCGGATGTGACATTTACCAAAAAAAACTGTATTATTTTCACAGCTATTGCAAAGTAAAGAATTCATAACACATTGCACATAGTACCATGACTGAGTGGGGCAAATGATCAGTTCTACTGTTATCTACTATAATTACTCTCATTGACAGGCAGTTACAGAAATAATATGCTGTGGCTGTCTCTCCTTACACAGGGCAACTGTAGTTTTATCGTTTATCCATTCTACCACCTCTTGGCTCACAGTGTAACACGGCAGAAGATACAGCGGGCTGTCATTCAGTACCATTCCCCTGCGTAGTTCAGGCAGAATGTAACCAAATCTAAAACAGTCAACTCACATCACTTTTTAATTTTTTTTAAAGCAAGTTGAAAATTGGACTTTATGTTCTTTAAGATATAATTTTGTCGTGCTAGAATGTAGAGTAAGCCTTCTCCCACAGGCTGAGGCATTAAACAGAACACGAAAAAAGGTACTCAAAACTAAATTAAGGGAATGGTAAAATAAAGAAACCTGCTCACAATTTCTATCAATCACAATTGGTCTGAAAAATGAAATTAATGACTGCCCTAAACTGGATTTATATCAGTCTATATGATATGCTTTGCTGCAAATAAAAATCAGTCCAAAAAAAAAGTTACAAGAAAAATAGGAAAAGACACAAAGAAAAGTTTATACTACAAGTGAAAATCTCGAGTGAAAAATAATAATAATAATAATAAAACAAAACAAAACAAAACAAAAAACCCTTTAACACTTTACCATGATTATTAGGAATGGTGAGATAAATTACTTACCTTTTATAAGTCATAACAAGATTAGCACAGAGTATTAAGTCAGCTCTTCATTATGGGAGGTACAATTAGAAGCCGTTGGTTATAATAAAACAAACTGCTACACAAAGATGAAGAGTTTCCAGCCCAATATGAAAAGCTAACTCTTATGTGAGTACATTTCAACTCAGTTGTACAACATGAAGAACAATTCAGAACGACACCAAAACATGATTTATCACCAACAGAAAGAGCCCACTTCTCAATATACAGAGATTGTAGGAGGCTAACCCATCATCTTTATCATTTATGGGAGAGCACACTGCTCTGCTTTTAAGAAAGCATGCAGAATGTGGAACCACCAGCAGAAACCCAAACACATACACAGACACAGAGGACCGAGGTACAGGAAAGGGAATGATTTTGCCAAGCTGTAATGAAGGAAGCAGAATATACAAAGCACAGCGGCAGTTAACGCTTTAGCAACTCTGTTCCTCTAACTGTCTCCTAAATGTCAGATCTGTTCATGAGGTGCTGCACACACTATAAGTGAGCAAGCATGTAACTCATGTAATCTCTATCTGAAACTTCAGTAGTAATATGAAGACACTTTAGTCTGTGGGATGTAGCTGCTTTTTCTGAGTGTGATTTACCTAAAAGGTAGAACAGGTGACTGGCACTGAATCTAGCCCTTCAGTACAGAACACTACTCTTTCACATCAATGTTACTTAAAATTATATACTGCTAAACATTTAAGTGGCAAGAAATAACTTATTGCCACACAAGCTTTAGTACACATTGCAATGGCTAAATCCTCTTTTCAGACTGTACTCACCAGATTTATACTGGTTACCTCCTACATTAATAACTGTATTATCTGAGTTCTGTCCAATATTCATTGTGTATATGACTTTTGAATGGTCTCTCAAATACTCTAAGCACTGCTTTTAAACAGATTTCAAAACTCACTTGACCCTATTTGTAACTGCAGTGGTTTGCATGGTGTCCCTTGCCTACAGTACTCTTTTAGGGTGAGAAGTGCAATATTACATTAAACTGTACCTGCAGCTAAATACAAAAAAGGAAGTAAGAACAATAAAGTGTCAAACTGGTGCAGAAACACTGTAAAATGTATTAATTTTGGCTTATTCCACTGTGCAATATACGTAAGGTTTAACTAGGAAAATCAGAAAAATAATGAAATGCAATGGTTTCATTGAAGAAGTTGTTTTAAATCTGATCTAAAGAACAGGCAGAATTGCTATCATTAAACTAAAACGGAACACTTAAATGTGGTTGTTAAAAAACTCACGGCTGAAGTATACTTGGAAGTGCATACGCCAGAAAACATTTAACAAAGTGAGCATTAAGCAATGCTACTACAAGATGCAATTGTCCTATTTCAGGAATGCATCCCTATTCAAACTGTACACTCCTAAACTGAGTTGAATGTGCAACTAACTCTTCAGACTACGCTTCATTGCCAGGACAACAGTCAATTCAAAACGAGAGAACCATTTTTTTCTTCAGTACTGATAGAACTTCAGAGAGGAAACTGAACTCCAGAAATCTGAGAGCAGCAAATATTACTCATTAAGACAGCTTTAAAAAGGAGAAGCACTGTTGGTGGTGATCTCCTCACCAAAATTTAGAAATAAATAATGTAGTTTACAAATGGAGTTACTCATTCAGTCAGTTGAGAGATACAAGCACAAAACATTTGAAGGCAAAATCACTTCAGAAGCAGATTTTTGCTGCTTATTAAGTGTTATGCTTAGTGGTCTGGACACTAAAGAAAAGTCATCTTCAAACCTGGAATATGCCTTTCTACTTTCAAATTCTTTTTTCTGAGTTTTTTCCTAGTCTCCCACCTTTTTACATAAAGATTTATTTGATTTTGATCCTTGTTTCGCAGTAGACTATAAACACATATGTGACATTTTATGGTCAGATTAGTGTTCATGCTAACCACTTCTCAAACAGGACAGTGGAAGTGGATGGGACGCACCATAGAAACAAGAGGGTTGCACTGGCTCCTTCCACTGGAGCAGTAATAAAAGAGACATCATCCAATATTTGAAACAAAATAAGATCAAAATGCAAAGGGCGGTCTTCTGGGATGCAAATAATAACGATTATACATTTTCCTCAATTGGAACTGGCCTTGTTCTGAAGAAGCAAAATGAAAATGTTTCGTACTAAAAGAGGGTTCAAACAAAATCTTACACATCAATTGAAACTGCAAGTGAAAACCTCCCTACAGGATAAAAAAAGTAAGAACTGTGATTACATACAGCAAAAAAAGGAAACAAAACAGTGAACTGCTGGTCAACAAAGCTAACGGGAAAGCAAACTTACTACTGCAAACTGACAGCATAGATTTGATTGATAGCTGAGAATAAAAAAAAGGAAGAAAAATATGTTATTTCTTCACAGAAGTCTTTATGATTTACATTTAGAATCACAGAATCCTAGGATGGTTTGGGTTGGAAGGGACCTTTAAGATCATTTAGTTCATTTAGATGAAGGAAAAAAAAAGCTGGATTTCATGTTTTTAAGAGTATGAGACACCAAACAGATATGTTATACGAACAACACTGGAGACAGAGAGCATGTATCTGTTACATTTTAGGGACTGCTTAGGGTTTATTCAAGATCATACTGTTTCTCTTCAGAGAAGCAACATTGAATGGTACACACAAATCTGAAGAGAACATGCATCTCATATAAGCTAAGGCCCATATTAAATAACGACATAAAAATTAATGCCTAATAGTTTGTGCCTAAGCTCTAACATACATTTCTAACCTGTGCTAACAGAATCCAAGCAGGATGTGTAAGACACAAAAAATCTCCAGGAACACTGTACTTGGTTAAAACAAAAAATTCTACTACTTGTATTACTGGCTGTGAACAAGATGTTTGTTTGTTTGAATGAAAATCTTAAGTAAGCCCAAAATGTCCTGGAAATATTAAGCGGTTTGAGAAGTAGATGTTGTGAATAAAGGCAGAGTGAATAAATCTTATTTTCAAAGAGATATAAGAGAAGGAGATTCCTGCTGCCCTTCACCCTTGCCACAGAAATGGAAATTATTTGTGTAGCATACTGAACACTATTAAAAGAATAAATGTTTTTATTGAAAAGAATTATGCAAACTTAACCACTGTGACAGAGATCCTCTGTATTTGCTCCCGATTTTTCTCCATCTTTTATCCCCCATCTTTTCAGGGCATTATCAGGAAAGGAATAACTTGGCAACTTGACAGCTCTGTTTTCTCCGCAAGGTAAAAATGATACTACTTGGCTTTCACATGTACCTATTACTAAAAGGAATCATAAACTAAACAATTACGTGTTTAAAAGCAGTAGTATGAGACAAGGAGAAATTTTAAAAATTTAACTTAGTTGTTGTGTATTTGTGCGTATACATACGTATACAGGTGTTTATATTTTTAAACTCTTGCTGGCTTTATGTTGAATATGAATTAATAGTAGGCTTATGGGAAAAATAATTTATAGCATTACCTTCCATGTGTAACGCTGTACATAGATAACGTTACCTGCACTTGTTAGAGAACATTCACTGGTAAAACAAGTCAAATACTCTCCATGAATGCCTTCCTTTGAAATACCTTACTTGCAGCTTTGAGAATCTTGTACACTGAGAAACTGTCATTTCAGTCTTATTTTGGTGCAATCTCATACCCTGGCAATTTGACTGATCGATCAGCCACAGAAGTAAGTGTTAGATGTCTGAGTTATATCCTGCCTAACTGGTATTAAGACTTTTTCAACTTCTTGCCCATTCCAGTTCAACTGTCTTTCTAAGCTGCTGTCAATCACATGAGCTAAAAATAAAGAAGAGATATATAAAACTCTTGTCCTCAAGCACACTATAAATTATTCCCTAACTCTTGACATACAATAACAAGATTGACTTCTATTAGAAGCATTTTCTTTTAAATGAAATTTCAACTGACTTCATATTTTTCTTCCCTCACAGAACAACAGCCAATTCCAACGCACCGTGAAAACAACTCTACTTTCAAATTACTGCAAACATGGAAACTATTTTTCTTGAACGGTATAGACATCAAAGTGATTTTGTTAGTCTTAAAATAATTTTTTTGTTCAAATATGATCAAATGGTAAGTTAAACACGCAGCAGTTATGAAATATCACATCAGTATTACGTGTGCACCCTTTCTTTTTCTTCGGACACGTAGATATTACGATTCCATTATAATTGCTTTCTGTAGAACTTCTGCATAAGACAACATTAAGGGTATTTCATTGTAATCTCCCCATTCAAAAAGTGGTTTCATGTTTTACTTACTAAACACTATTCAAACTCTTCTGAATGGGAAATTACTGAAGACTTCATAGGTTTCTCTGGTGTGCTTCGTTCTAAAATAAAAACTTCCCTATACACCTGAAGAAATGTATTTTTATAAAATCTTTGTGAGGCCGAGGGATAATTTTACTCTACAAACATAAAACTGAGACATAGAGACATCTAGACTAAATTTAACTTGACATGCCTACAGCTGGATTTATTTCAGAATGCAAAGCCCCTGAGCTGCTATTTATTTCAACTGCATTTGGAGTGCTCAGCATATGTAAAAATCCTTCGGTACATGGTCTCATGAAGGACACAGAGAAAATGAGTAACTCTAAAAATGATTTAAGAAGGTTTTCCAGCATAAAACTCGAAGTTTGCATGAATACGGAGACAGAGAATGCAATAAAATTTTCCTTGGTACCCACTCAGGGCTTCCTGGTACAGCACCATGCTTTCTCTTTCAACAGCCAACTGTATCACCTGAACTGAAAGGAGGAAAACTGCACTCCCCATTCAGCCCATCTGCTACATCTGGGAAGCACAATTCAGTTTTAAGATCGAGTTATTGTCAGTATCTAAAAATGTGTTGGTGGGGAAGGGATAAGGTGTGTTTGGCATTTGGAGTTTCTGCTGTGTTTCTACCTGGTCCGAGGCCTATGGCCCTTGACCCTTTTGATCCAAGGTCTCTGGGAGTAAAAAACCATTATTTCATTGAATTTCGAAGGATTTTGAGTCAAGCCTGCAATTTCTAAAAAAGCATGAGACCTACGTTTGATGCTTACAGTCCAGCTTTCTGAAGCTGACTACTGACGTAATGTCTTTTCCATTTCTTTTAGAAAAAAATGACCACATGAACAGCAGCAACAAAATTAAAACAATGATAGGCTTTAAAAGCCACCAGTCAATGAATTTTTGGGCCCAGAGTCCACAAGAAGGGCATTATCAATTTTCTTCTATTCTTAAAGCATCTTTGAAGTTAAATTTCAGCATTTGCATAGGTGTTGGAAAGCAATTTTGTTTGGATGTTTTACTTACTGTTCTACGATGAACGGCTGAACAACATTTTTAATTCTATGAGCTTGAGCAAAATATTAATTTCCCCACGTCTCTACACTAATAAAAATGTTCTTGGCACAGACATAGTTCAAGGCTGTAAAACTGCTGTCTTTTGCGGCTCTCAAAGAAAATTAAAACATTATCAACATATGATGTTAAATTTAATGACAGAATTTTTAAAATCTGTGTCACAAAATCTTTGTGTGTAACTATATACAGAGCCAGCATCTACAAATGGGAAATGCTTTTTAGGAGATCAGGTTTTAAATTTCAATGAGTAGCCATTTAGCATCACCTGTGACAAAGAAACAACATTTTGCCTTACAAAGAAAGCATGTTTCCCATGGTTATGTAAAACAACATTATATTTTTGCATAAATTAATTCATATTAATGATGTTGCTTAAGTTTACTGATTTTATTTGAGCTAGGAGCCTCAAATTTGAAGGGCTTCGGGTATAAGAGGAAGAACCAATAAATAAGGTGATGAAAATCTTACATATGGTGTTCTTTATAGTCATTGATGTATACAGTTCTCAGACAAAACCTCAGACTTTTACATCTTCAAATATAAAAAAGAATACGGTTCTTCCAATTAAGATTCAAACCAAGGAGCAGTAAGGAAAACAAAGCTTCAGACTGTGAACTTATCTTCTGAGCAGCAAATTACCAGTACAGCAACCTCAGTGAAGAGCTACTTCACTGTTCCGCTTGTCTGCTGAAGCAGAAACACTCACTATATTCCTCTGAGGAGAATCCTTAAAGTGAAATCAGAATCCTCATGGATGAATAACTTGATTTCAGTGAGTTCATAAGCCATGGAAAGGAGATGGGAATAGAGCAAATGCTGCACTGAGAACTGTCAAACACAAGTTAGTAATTCTTTCTGAAAGCAATCAGAAATACGAAATCACTGGGAATGGGATCTGCATTTAGGATTTTGCTTTGAGCCGCGAAGGCTCAAAAGGATAAGATTCCTTTAGTGCTGTCTCAAATTTGTCAGTCCAGATTGCAAGGTCCAGCGCCTCAAAATCATCAGCCTCTCCCCTGCCACTGTGTGCCTGGCACACTGGGCTGAGAACCACATTTATTTGGCTGGGCTTCTAGCAGCACTGAATCTTGGAAACTGGTAGAAGAAAAAGGGATACAACAATACTCCTTTCCTCCAGCTCTTACGTGAAAAGCTGTATGTTAATTAGGCTTAGCAAAAACTTGTTTCCAAGTTACAATACTGTATTTAAAGACATGGAAAATATGAGAATAACTTAGGGAACACTTAAGGGAACCCACCAACACTTAAGCTACACATTACTGACAGTGTTGTACATATTCAAATTGATTTCCATGTGTTAAAAAGAGATACTAGAGAGACATAAACATTAGATCACATTTATAGCATTTACATCAGTGGATGATCTCAAAGTCGTAACAGCAATGTAACAGAAGCTATGATTCACTTTGATTTGATTATCTAGGCTAATTTTCCAGAAATTCTCTTACTGAAGCTGACTCCAAAGAGCTGGAGCTGTTGGGAGCTGAACTGAGAGAGCAGCTGCAATGCGAGCTACTACTAGTCTAACAGAACAAATGAATGACTAGCTTCTGAAACAACCATTTAAGTGGTAATATACAAATAAATGGTAAGCAACGCATGCTGGTGAGCAGCCTGTGTTGGAATTGCTTTCAAAAATATGATATTCATAGCTCTCTGACTTGAACTAACTTGATTACACATCTCCGCCATAAGGTGGGATGGAAGGAGAAGAAAAGGAAAAATTCACAAATGGAAATTTAACACTGAAACATAAACATTTGTCTTTTAATGAAAAAAAAAAAAAAGATTTCAAAGTTCAAGTGGAGAAGGACGGAAATTATTTATGAATTACTTGAATTTCATAATATAGAAATGTATAGAATATTATCTGAAATAGATCTGTGACTTTATTATTCAATTTCTTAGACCCTATACTTCCTAACTGACACTTGAATTTTATGTATTCTCCCTTTGACAAATGCAGAGCAGACAAACATTTTACCAAACTAAAAATAAACAAAAAAAATTAAAAATGTGATAGGTTGAGTAGGTAAGTTTTAAAGCAATATCTTTAATAGGAAATATGTCTTTCAAATGACCAGTTTTTACCACTGTTCTGAATGTTAAGCAGTTCTCTCTGTGAAGGAACCTATCGCTTGGAGTGAACTTAGAAGTACGACACAACAGAGCAAGGGCAAATCTTCTGTACGAGGGGTATTTTTTTTTCACAGAAATCAAAAGATGATAACGATACACAGTGAAGCTGTAAGATTAAGTAAAACTTTGTCACTATTTTGAACGTAGGGATTACTGATGGTTCTAATCTAAGATGCAGTACAGTGCATATACAAACATATTGCATTTAAAGCGCAACTACAAACAAAGGAGTAGGCTTCTTAATTAAATGTTAAAAATGAATTCTAGTGTAAATACCTAAGATGGCATTAATTGAAGTTATTCATTTATATCTTGATGAGATAATTGCTGTAATGGACTTTCCTTCCTGATGTAATGTGAAGTTTTCCTATACCTTCACTCCTGAGCTGTCACAAATATATTTCTTTATATGACATCTAGTTCTTGTAGCAAGAATGATTCTCTGTCCTGGTATGACAAAAAGAATGCTATATAAGATATTTGTGCATAAAAAGAACGAAGATAGAAGTAGTACAGCTGTTTTCAATGGGCAAGGATATGAGATCCCTGGCTTTTCATAAAGTTTTGCATTTTAATGTTTCCTGAGGAAACCAGGTTTCTCTAACACTCAGAATTCTACTCCATTTGTCTTTTCTTAAGCCCAGAGGAAAGTACTACATTCAAAAAAATGCAGAGCAAAATGGAACAGAAAAAAGGGTGATTTTAAAAATATCAAATAGCAAATAGAAAGCTTTGAACTCTTGTTCATGTATAAAGGAGAAATACTTACAAATTCCAATCTTATTTGAAAACTCACCATTTCATTAGCAACTGCAAAAATATAATACAGAAAAAAAGGACTGGATTGCAGCAGTATAATTGCACAAAACCCCAAAGGATTAGTGTATCCTTATTGGCTTTGCTATGTTCGTTTTTGAGCTGCAGATATCACAGAGACACAAAGGCATAATTTCTCTTCATGACAGTTTTCTTCTTTCCAAGCTGAAGATCTTGTCAAAGAGTGCTACTGAGAACTCCACAGAGTTCATAAAGCAATGGGTAGGTAACCCCAATTTAATGAAGCAGTTTTTCTTCAGTGCATTAATATTTTTACGGCATGTTTAGAATCAAATTCTCTCCCTGCTGGGTTTCTGTTTGAAAGCAGAGAATGGAGAGGAACTGGTTATATTTACTTCACTTTGTCTCCTCTATCCAAGGTATAGTCTTAATTACTGAAGAACAATCTGTGTTTATGCCATGAGAATGATCTTCTGTTAGAGAAAATAAAGGCACAGCTCCACTCTTTGGGGTCATGGCTTTCCACATTCTGAAACAGTTGCTTAAATTATGTTACCCCCTGACCGTAGTTGCCACATGAAGTGACAAAACCACCGATTTTCTGACAAAAATTCACTGTATCGCAATAATAATAGTAACAAAATCTCCAGTGGATATAAGGATTGAAAAGTTTAAAAAAGAAAAAGCAAACAAAAAGAAATTCCTGTTCCACGGTTACTGCGCGTTGCTATCTTTGTTGGTAAATTCACTATTTGTCTGATACATTTATTTCACAGAAGTGGAAGTTAATTGATATAAAAAAGATGAACTTTGATTTGCTCCCGTCAAGTCCGTTTATTATACGCTTAAAATAATATGTAAGACAAGGGCATAAACACTGAGTACAAAAGCAGCCTAATAATGTGACCAGTAACAAAACCATACAATTTACTCACTATAACTGAAAGCCTAAAGACCATGTATGGCATTTCAAATGTATTTTTATTTCTTAGAATGGTTTCATACTTTTCTTCCTGTTATTCTAACTTTTTTTTTCAAAAACAGTACTAGAAACAGAACGTTAATGACTTGAAATTCAAAGTCAAAAATTACTTGTGTGGGTATTCATTTAAAATTTTCCTTTCAATTAGTGTAGATTCATAATTATTTTAAGAAACCAACAAACCGTTATTTCAACATTCTATGGTGCCTAAGAGTTGAATGAAGACCTTTTCAGTTAATTGACAATTGCACAGTCAATTATTGTAGATAAATGTACTCTTCTAAACCTCTCATCTGTCAAATTGCTGCTGGAAGTTTGTAGTTTATAATATCAGAATAAATTAACTCAAAAATTGTATTAATTAGCCAGCAATCTTGGGAGAATTACCACTGAAAAATGAGTAAGAAAATCAATTCAAAAGAAGGAGTAAGACGTATAAGGAGTCGTAACATTCTTAAACCAGCACAAAGAAGCTGGCATACAACCTTGGTGCAAGAGAGCCAGAAAAGCCTTCCGGAAATCCTGGATGCAGAATTTGCAGATAGGCAGCAAACTTGAAATGCTGGCCTTATCATGCACACGTTACGGTTGCTCTTGAGTCTGACTGCCCAAAGTAGTCTCCTCTGCCCTTAAGATAAAACTGGTATCTCCATCAAACCAATTGTGCAGTGCAGTGTACAAATATTTACCATAAATATTGGAAGCGGTATTTAAAATCCTCTACCCAAAACTGAATTCTGGACTCTATGCTGGTGGTAAACACCTGAAAGTCAGAAGTACAGTTCCCAGTCTTGTAGCACTGCCTTCTTTTCAATGGAGCCTAATTAGAAAGGAGGAATAGACTCTCATCTGTCTTTAGCTGGAAAGAACAAGACTCAGTTATTTACAGCATTGTGCAGTATATACTGTATAGGATACTTTGATCTAGAACACTTAAGATTCTTCCTGCAGTCTCCGCATGGACTTCTGAAGTTATGAACTCAACAGATAAACTATGTATTGCAGGAAACAGTATCTCCTCTTTGAATACTTTGAGTACTTAATTCCTGGCACTGGTGCCTCTGTTCTTGCATTATCGGGTAAGTTACAGAAGTCTCTGTTGTTTAATTAACAATGATAAGTATACAGTCAAATCCCATTAATCATAATACAGCCAATATGTATCCCAAAACTATTTTTCTGGAAATAATTTACTTGTTGTGGAGAAAAATAACATAAAAATTTGCAGATCTTTCATAACACAAGCCATTCAATTAGCCTAACTAAAACAGATGACATTCCCTTTGCAAATCATTCTTATTTTATTTTTTTTTTAAAGAAAAAAGGGGATAGCTCTTTAATAGCATTTCACTGCCACTATACTTTCAACCAGCAGATCAATAGGTTTCCTTCATCAAGCTTTTAGCCAAACACGCAGCACATGCAGAAGCCAGAGGACAGGGAGAGAAAGAGAGAGAGAGAGATTGATGCTGGTAATAAAAAGTCTGAGATACAAATAAGTATAATAAGTGGGGCTACTGCAAAATACTACCTAGGTGTAATTTTATAAATTAGGAGACTATGGACCTTCTTTGCTTGGTCAGTTTCACAATTTAAGGACGGTATTTTAGAGAAACAAGCTGAACTCCAAGTACATCTAAAAATGTAAGCGATGCTGATCTGCTCTAATTCATTTCTTAAGTGAACTACTGGAATTTAAATAAAATGTACTGTGTTTTGTAACAACTGGACAAGGAGTAAATTAGAGATACATAATACACATACTACACTGAACAACTGCTAATTTGGCATCGTCCCTAATTAATACTTCCACTTTTAGAAGGATCATTTAAGTACTACTGGTAACACAAAAATTACAAGCATGAAACTAATGGGTTTTCAGGAAAGGAGGGAAAAACAATTGCATCTTGTGAACTTCAAAGAGAATATGAATTTAGATTATATTGTTACACCATTTTACAGCATTAAAGCTCTACTTCTCTTGCAACATCAGAATCTCTTTTTAAAGAAATTCACTTTGCTTTAATTAACTAAAACCAGAGACAAATTCTTACTCTGGATAAGTGGAATTGTTAAGTTTCCTACTGAGAGTAGGGAGGTGGTTAGTACTACTATCCTGTAATGCCTAGAGTACAGCAAAGCGTGAAAAACTTTCTGCTACTAAAAGTAAGCATACATTTTTAAAAAACCTTTCCCTTTCAAATCAACATCTGTTGACCACATCCACAGTTTTACCAGGGTAAACTGGTGACAATAAAAAGGAACCAGTAAAAAAGATGTTTTCCTAATTACTGGACTCTGAGATGAAAAATGGCCTCTACAAGGATATTTCTATGAAGAAAATCAGGGAGCAAATTCTACCTCAAATTCTTCACAACACAGAATGCACAGATCCCAACTTTATCTTTTGATGGAAGATCGTTTATTTCTTCAATTAAAGATGTTGTAAGTAACAGCATAAAAAATTCCCTGATAGTAAAACTCACTTTTCTTTTTGGCTACCTTAGTTCTAGAATTGCTAATGTATCCAATTCCAGAGCTTTTCTCAAAAACTTTTTGCTTATAAGCAAATTTCTTAAGATGAATCTACAATGTCCCTTACAGAAAAACACATTCCTTTGGCTCCTTATATTTTCAAATAGTTACAACTGTCAGAGATCTTCACTTTCAACCAATTTGTTTGTATGGATCTGTGATTGGCTCAGTTTGTTTCAAAATGCATAGCGTGTTATTCTGCCACCAAAGAAGAATGTATTCATGTTTTCTTGCACCTTCAGTTTAAAAGAAGGCAGTTGATGTCTTGCTCGTATGTTTCATAAGCATAAACTGATCAGCTGGAAATTTTTTAACTGCATCACAAGATCTGCCACACAGCCAGATTATCTGTTTTTTAGATATTCATATCTTCCTTTTGAATAGAATGTAAAGGATGAATTGCTTGTCATTCTTACAATGCCACCTTGATACTTCAGCTAGTAGACTCGACATTACAAATCACAAAAGACTTCCTTTGTAGACAGTGTTCACTAAGTTCTCGTACATCTTATACTCCAGTTCCCTTTTTCAGTTGAGGTAGAATCAAACTATTCCAAGATCACAAATCAGTAACGCAGTCTGATAGCTTTGGAGAAGGCAAAATAGTTTTCGGAATCTGATCAAGCAGGACAGCTATACATATTGACCAGCACTAAAGAGAACACGTTGGCTTGTATTTCTTTCAGAGTGGTGCCTTCAGAATGGAAAAAGGACAAATGGCTTTGAAGTTGCAGGCAAAGCAAGAATACAGTTTCTCTGGAAGTGGCATACTTCCTTCATAATCTCAAAGAGCATGTTGGCCATTTTTGCAGTAGAGAACTATCAGAGTGGGAATCTTCAGAAACAAAGAGACATCAAGGTTTGTTGTTTTTTTTTAATTTCATAATTTCATTTCAGAAGAATGACTGGTCAAATGGTGATGGTATTTGCCTTGTAGCTGTAAGCACTACATTTCTTTTCTTGCTCCCTGCCTTGGTACATGCGAACAGCATTAATATATTCCACATTGCTGTTTTGATGTTAATCACGATCAAAAAGCAAGGCTTGCATAAAAAATGGTAATGAGGCTCAACTGCTGAATACGTACCAGGTACTTTTAAGAACTGATACTTGATCATCTTTAAAACAAGTTGTTTGCTGTTGAAGCCAGACTGCAATTATTGGTCTTTAACAGAAAAACTGTTAAGCATCTTTCTTCTTAAAAACTTTTTATAAGATATTTTGTCCGGTCATTCACTGAAACTAGAAAACAACGTTTGAATAATAAGGATAAAGGTTATTGCTAGGAGTTATTGCTTGAGAAGCTGAAGCTTTAGACAACAAACCAAATGTGTATCAGCAAGGTACTGCCTACACACAGCTCATCCTGATTAGGAGTAGGTGAGCTCCTTTTTGGATGATGCTTATGAACAGAACATTAATATCAGGTCTAGAACTTGTCCAACAGTATGAGATAGGGTGAACTGTACTCTTTTTAGGAGATCTTGTCAACTTTAATGGATTCCTTTAAAATACAAAATAAATGAACTCTGTGTGTTCAGGATTGCTTTAATATTACTGAAAACTTGAAGTCCACCTTTTTGATACTCATCCACTAATCACTTATAAATTGAAGCCTAATCCATACATAGTTGGTCACAGCACTAATTTGACAATATTTTATAAATTCTGACTTTATTCTATGATTGTGTGGATTACACTTAATATCTTTCCCCTGAAAAAGGTGTGAAAAGCCAGTCATAAATAATCTATATATTTTTTCATCCTAATTACAATTAAATGTATCTTTCTTTTAAAATCTTGCTAAGATGGTACTATGCCTTTTGTTATAGAAGACTGTAGTGTAATTGATATGGAAGTTTTTAGAAGACACGTGCATTTTGGGAAGGCAGTGAACCAAGACAGAGTTTTTGGAAACAACAATAAACTTCAGATATTCTTAGGCAACCTACATTTAGACAACTAACTACAATATAATGGTCATTTCTACAGAGCCCTTCCACTTCCATTGCTTCTTGCAGTCTGGACATCTGTACATCTATTATGAAAGCATTGTGATTTTAATGTAAGAGATAATGCAGGATCCTTTAATGATATAATTTCTCTTTGTATGCTATGTATTAGTTGCCTAGCTTGACTATATATCACGGTGGTCCCAGACTGGTACAGTGATTTTAAAACCAGGCTGAACATGGCTGCAGGTTGATCATGCAATTTCTGCCCCCGCAAGCTGATTTTTCCCCATTTGTGCACAGTGCAATGCAAAAAAAGGAAAAAACTAAATAAAGCCAAAGAAGTGTGATGGCAGAGCAGGTCGACTGTGTGAGAGAACACGTGCAAAGTATACCTCAGAAACACTATAGGTGGATGAGCACGAAGGGAGCCGAGCCTGGTTGTGCAGTGGGGAAAAGAAAACATTGTTAAAAAAGAAATGGTGGCACAGTCAGGGTCTTAGAAGGTTTTCTGTATGGGTGGTTCCAGCACTGAGATAGTAGCAGAGGGTTCATTAGGTTTCTGTGACCAGCTATTTCAGAAACTCCAAATTTATGCCTTTTAAGGTGGAAGCTTCTTAAAAGGAAAAAAATAAAAGATTTTGCATTTATGAAATAATTAAAACTAAGGATGAATCTGAATTGTCAATTCTCCCTCCTCTATCTAATTCATAATGTGAAGAGAAAACTATCCTTAGGACAGTAAGGTATTCTAAGATGAAGCTTTACTAGGCCCTTCCATTTGACACTATTGGTTTTATTCCAACTCTGCAAAGGAAAAATGTGAAAATATATTAGAGGCCTTTTTCTTCCCTGTATTTCTCTATGTTTTCAGTTGTTCAGAACCAGATCTTTGGCAATAGGGGTTTTTCTTTGACCTCAATCTCACAGAAAAAAAAAAAGAATAAACTGCAAAGTTAAAGGATTAATCGCCAGATATAGGTCAGCAGAAATCTGCAGATTATGTCTCTAATCAATGTAAACAGTTGCAACTCTTGAGGGACACTGCTCCCTATCAGAAGCTTTCAACGCTGACGCAAGTTAAGTGGCAAGCCCACTGTTTTACTGACTGCTTTGGAAGTGCTTTGCTTATACAAGACACCCACTTTTCAATGCGAGTTAAGTCTCTCTTAGATCAGAAATAAATTTTAAAAAAGGAGCCCCAAATTATTTATAGATTTCTTTTACTAACTTAAGTCCAAAAATCTTTTCTTTGCTTGAAAATATTTCATGTTTTAATTACAGAGTAGTCTGTATTTTTCTTTTTCCTTAACTTTTGTTAGATTAATGATCTGATCACAGCTGGCTGTGAACATTAAAACCAGCCTAATAAATGAAATTTAAAAAGACACGTTCCTACAAATGCATTAAAAATCTCCTCTTTCAAAGGTGGAAAAATGGATTATCAGAAGTCCCTAAAAAACTTCCTTAGACTTCCAACAAAACTGCTATTCACACAGCACTTGAGATGCATTTACGGTAAAGAACCCAACAAGAACTTTCACAGAAATTGCTGACTTGAGTATTATGATGGACTGATCAGAGAAAATAACATTCATAAAAAGTCACTCACGAACATTCTTCAGTCTCAAATGCGTATTTCATCATTCTTCACTGAAATGTAAAATACCACTTTCAGGAAAATTTTATACTCACAGTAGTCTTCATTACATGCTTTACCTATGGTTGTTCCTTCTTCAGTGAAAATTGTTTAGTTCTCTCACAGCAAATACTTTTGTTCCTTTCCAGTATTCTGTACATATTTCATTTGCTCTAACTAGATAATATTACTAATGAAATGAGTGACTTCATGACATCTTAAATGTTTGCACGCACTCAGAACTTTCTTCACTTGATTTTTTTTTTAAGTTAGGATATGGTATAGTGAGATGACTTTCAGGATTAAGTCACAACTGGAAAATTACTTCAGAAAAACAGAGTAGAAAACACAGCTTTAAGAAATCAAGCACTGTCCTTCAACTATTTGTTCAAACAAACAAACAAAAGAAAACAAACAGAAGAGAACTCCTTTCAAACAAATGCAAAGTCTCTTTCTAGACAGACGACTCTGAAAGCTTTCTAGGAAATCTAAGGTATGCTTTTGGTTAGAACAGGGGCTCTGCTATTCACCGAAGACTTTTGGAAGAGTCCCTAAGCAACATTCTCATCAATCATGTCCACCTTTTGATCCTATGTTTTGTCTCGCAATAGCATGGCAAAAGAAAATCCTTTTGCCTCAGTTTTGAAGGTGAGGATTCAAAGAATGCAGTAAGAGTAAGAAATAGCACCAGTTTTTTAAGAATTAGTGAGTAAATAAAAGAAATCAACAATGATATGAGCTTTAGATTCTTACTCCTCAAAATTTGGAAGAATTTGGCTTATCTTACCTATTCCTCACACTAATTTACAAGGGGGAAGCTAAGTACTTTCATACATCTCTCATCTTCTTTTGGACGTTTACTATAAGGAGACTGCTATTACTCTATGATCTAATTAACCATATTTTCATTAATATCTATCTAAACCTTAACATTTAACTTAGGTCTTATTCCTCTTCGTATTTAATCACTTCATATCATTCCTTTCTTTCTTGGGTCATAGTTACAGTTTAATAGAGGCAAACTGTAATCTGAGCTGCAAACATCCAAGCTAAGGAGGACTGAATTTATGCCAGTCACAGAAATTCCCCCGCTGTGATAATTACTTCTAAAAGAGCTATGCTATCATACACCAACTGAGAACCTGGTTCAAAGGCTGCAAGAGCAATCTGTTATTTGTCTGAAGGCCTTGACTCAGATCTTTAATAATTGAATATTATGACCAGGAACAAAAGCTCCATAAATGCAATTCTTCATCACGATCAAAGAAAGCAGGTACTTAAAGTAAGACAGAACAAAGCATGCAGGAGACCGTAGATTTTTTGAGACACAATTCTGAAAAATGATGATCCAGGTTTCATTAAAGATCACCTGTGGACAGAATTTGGCTTCTGCTGTGAATTCTGAGAACGTTTCTTGGTCAAAACCAGAATCTTTGATTTGGAATGATGCTGGTTGAGAGTCTATATTTAGATTTAGATTTTTTTTTCCTGATTGGATTTCCATAATATATTTATGCAGAATTAAAACCTGTATTTAAAACAGGAGAGCTGCCCTGAAAATAATGCCTCATATTTTATGATGTTGGCCCATGACATCAGAGGTGGATGTTAGAGGTATGGCAGCAGAAGCTGAACTTTCCCACCAATATTCTGTTACATTTTGTTGCCGTGTGACAGATGGCAGCAGAGGGTCAGACTGACAAAATGGCATCTGACATGGAAGTGCATAAGAAGCAAAGGCATGGCACTGAATTCTCTATGTGGAAAAAATGGCATCCGTTGACATTTATGGACGTTTGGTGAATGTTTATGGAGACCAAACAGCAGATGTGAGCACAGTGAGGAGGTGGGTGGTGCATTTAAACAGTGGTGACAGCAATGTGAAAGACAAACCACATTCCAGATGGGCATGCACAGCTGTCACACCACAAAATGAAAAGTACTGTGATCAACTCATCCGTGTAAATCAGTGAATTATGACCAGGGAACTGTGTAAGGAGCTGAATATCAGCATCAGTGAGTTAGAAACAATCGTGGTGACGCTGGAATACCACAAAGTTTGTGCTGGTCACGAGACATGGTGTCACCACTACAAGCTGGAGTCAAAACAACAGTCCATGGAATGGTAATGTGAATTACCCATTGAAGAAAAAGTTCAAGACACAGCTCTCAGTGGGTAAAGTGATGAGCACTGTCTTTTGGGAAAGGGATGATCCATCAGAATTTCTTGAAAACTGGCTAAATCATCAATTCTGACTGCTACACCGTGACACTGAATAAGCTGAAGGCTCAAACTTCCAGAGTCAGGCCAGAGAAGAAGGCGATCTTTCTCTTGCAACACGATAATGCCAGGCCCCCTACCAGTTTGAAGACCGTGGAGCACACTACCAGGCTTGGCTGTATTGTCCTACCACACCCATTGTATAGTCCGGATTTGGCACCTTCTGACTTCCAACTGTTCAGGCCAATGAAAGATGGACTGGGTGAGCAATATTTTCCTAGCAGCAATGCGATCATAGCAGCTGGGGCATTTCGACTGGTGCAGGTTTTAATGAGCATGGCATGAAGGCCCTGGTTCATTGCTGGCGAAAATGCACAGCTAATGGTGGTGACTCTGTTGAAAAATAGTATTTTGTAGCTGAGAATATGCTCTATCAAACAGTGTTATTGTGATCTTTGTATCTGTTGGAGTTTCCATAGAAATAGTTTAGCCTATATATTTACAAAAAAAAAAAAAGGAAACTTCAAAATAGAGATTGAAGCATTACTGTTCTGTTGAATCTCTGCTGAACTTCCCCGCACTTTCAGTAAAGTATCAATTTTAAGCAGACGTTAAGAGTTCTAAGATATGAACCAGTCACCACTTTCGCTGCCGATCATCTCAGCAGCTAATGGAATTTATTTGCTACTGCTACAATAATTTGAACAGGTAAAAAAATGTCAACAATTCCAAATGATAGAACACTAACTTTTCTAAACAACGTCTAAGTTCAGCTTCAAAAACCTCTGGGAGGTTCAAAGGTTTAACTGGAATAGCTGAAGGGAAGATGAGTGAAGAACTCAAAAGGAAATGGAAAATGAGACTGTAACCTTTATGTAAATATTTATGTATTACTGTTCATATTGGCAGTTGCACAAAATTATAAGCCCTCAAATCCTCAACACTGCTTACCTAACTCAAATTTTCATGCACATTTTCAGTACCACATTATTTTAAGTACCTGGCAGGCTTTTTTGTATTTCTGGCGGAATCTGGGATATTTCTACATATTTCCAATGACATGCCTTTAATGTGGGAAAACTCTTTGCAATTCATTCTGAAACAAAGGTTCCACCTTAACAGCATACAGTAGTGTGCAATCGCATTTAATTTTCATCTGTGTGCTGGCCATCAGATACTATATGTTCCCCCTCCCACACAATTTAATACATTTGCTACGTTGCAGGGGGGAATTAAGGACTTACATCTAAACCCCTTTCCAAAAACAGTAAGAAAGACATGAAAAATATTCATTATTATGCATTATTAATAGATCTTTCACTTTCTTTCCAACTGCCCACTATTTACTAAGGATTCCTTTATTATTTGACCAGTCATTTGCATATTGCCTTTTAAAATGTTGATTTATCTAAAATACCCACTATTATAACATAAATCACAGTGGCAGTGAAAAAGCAATAGATTTTAATGTTATCATACTTGCAATGTGTCCTGTTTAGATTTTAAGAAACTTAAAGGGCATAAGCAGAAAGTATGGAATATATCTTAGCTCATGATCTGACTTCCTTAATAACACTGTGTAGGATAAAATGGCACAAAGGAACAAGACAATTTCATGTCAATTAGTTCTTATAATAACTATAGTTAACATGGTCACAGTTTCTCATTTGAAACCTTTCTCAATGTGACATTCTATGGGATAAAGTGTGATCAGAACAACATTTTTATAGTACAGTGTCTCATGGCTTTTTTTTTTCCTGGCTTTACATTTATTCACTAGTACTAAATCACGAATGTAAGAATGAGAGTTGCTCTGTTTTGATTATCACTA
This sequence comes from Aquila spilogaster, assembly GCA_024606505.1. Taxonomy (NCBI): domain Eukaryota; kingdom Metazoa; phylum Chordata; class Aves; order Accipitriformes; family Accipitridae; genus Aquila; species Aquila spilogaster. The sequence continues at coordinate 20,945 of JANHGO010004756.1, forward strand.
AGAAATTTAGCATGTAACCAAATCTGAAATATCACTGTTCATTCTCTCACAAATGTGATTCCTAAAGAACTGTCAGTGAAAACATACAGTACTTTCACAAAACGTATTTTATAGAATACTGCAATGTATTAGCAGCTTGGTTTCCCTGCATTCAAACTGCAGAAGATTATAAGCCCAGGGATTACAAACTGACAAGAAGTGGAAATCAACTTCATGTCAGATACATAGCTGGTATGCAAAGTCATCCAAAAGGGGTAGAAATTATCAAATTATTATCATTATCAAAATCATCTTTCACTGCTATAACCATAGTGGATTATGCATTAGAATGGTAATGCTGAGAATAATGACAACAGTCATAGCGTATGGAAGACACAAACAGGACACGAATCTAAATAAACTTCTGAGAATAGTCACTGGATGGATGTTCAAAGGGGTAAGTGGCTTTTTACATCTTTTACATCTGCTATGCTCCTAACTGTCCCTTTTTACTGATTTTCATTATACATGAAATTATGCAGCTTAAACGATCTCTTCCATAAAATTAACTGCTGAAAGGCTCATTTGTGAAGTGAAACACGTGTTTACGGGTTACTTGTGCCTATATTGTTATGTTGGATTTGACTCATATTTTTAAAGATTCTGTGAAAAATGGTTAACTTTACAGGGGTGTCATGACTAAGATAGATCCCGATCCTTTTTCACATTTCATTTATCAAAGAAGAAATGCAACAAATAAGACATATGAAACAGAAGTTTTTGTATTAGAGGAGTCTACTAATAAAAAAAAAAAAACAACCAAATTTGTGTAGCTTGCATTCTACCAAATATTAACTTATTTTGCAGGATGATGTAGGGACCCCAAAAAAATCAAAGGCAAAGACAGAGAAACAAGTGAGCATATATGCCTTTGGTTTACCTTAGTGCATGTAAGGCTATCAATCACAGGCAGAAGATACCATTCTCTCTAAACTAAGGGTATCTTTTTTATTTGTTACTAAGCTTAATATTCAGGAAACATGAATAATTTCAGTTTTGGAAAGGGATTTTTTTAGCTGGTGTTTAAGTCAAACGTCCGATTAGCACTCATCAAAATGTAGTGGTATATACTTTTAAACAAATCCTGTCAGTTAAGTCAGGTTTCTCAAACACATAAAAAATGAAATCCCAGCTAGAAAAGAAAGAAAACATAAAGGGAGAAAGAGAGAGAAAGGAAAAAGATGGGCATGAGAGGACAAACCAATCAGATTTAGTGTTACCAGCCAGCAGAAGTTTTAAAAAAACAGATCACCGAGTGAAATCGTACATTTGCTCGGAGAGAGCATCCTTTGACATTGCCTTCTAGGTGATCTCTGAGCTCCTCCAGCTTTCGATGGAGCTACATGTAAACATCAGAAAATGAATTGAAAAAGCAACCTGTTCTCTGGTCACGTTTCTTTTTCTTTTCTTTTTTCTTTCGTTCCTTGTTTTAAAATCATAGCAGAACACATTTCTCACTGCCTCTGGCAAAATATTTCAAGACATCGAAGTGATTTCAACACCGCAGACTACAAGCTCGATAAACTTCAAAACTGGAAATAAGACATTTTTGCTTCATCAGCACGGCTCTTTTTTCAGCACAAGAAAAAAATTGAAAAAAATCAAGGGACTGATCATTCTAAAGCAACTGGATCTCAGCTACACTGATTATTTGCTTGCCTATTGTTAAGGCAGTGTTCTAGAATGTATTTTCATCTCAAAGGGACAAATGTTCACGTTTTGGACTCACAGTTAGGATTTCCCACTGTACGGATATTTATGTAAGATTTGGTGTCTAAATACATATTTTCGGAAGTAAAATTAAATCCTGAGCAGTCAGGTACAGAAATAAGAATCCTGAACCAGTTATCAATAAACATTCATAAAGAGGAGGTGAACCCCATCCCTTAAATAAGTTACATTTTCTGCATATGTATGCACATTATGCATATAGAAGTGTATGTCCTGACCCATTAAGATGCACAGGTCACAGTAATTACGTACACAGTTCTCAGCACAGAAACTGTCACTGTCCTGTCTTCTCCCCTGTGTGTTTTCAGTGTTACTGAATGTCCACGACTGAAACAGTGCCTCATTCACCCACATGCAGGGCTCTTCTCATTTACACTGTAACGAAAACTTCTTCCCAAATCACAAGATGAAAAGATAAAGCCTCACAGACAGTGAGGAATGCTACGGATGCTGCTAGGTATGACTTGTATAACATAGAGCAACTGGCTTCTTCTCTATATTGAGATCAATTTAAATGGTGTCATTACTGGAAAGAGGTGCATAATTAATCCTTCCCCTCCCCTTCTTTATGCTCAGTGAAATAACATTTTCACAAAGAGCGGCTGTAGAGCAGTGTTAGAGAACAGAGAGGATGGCTTGTCCTGGAACAAAGGCAATACACACACACACAAAAACAAAAGATCAAAAACCAAGAAGGCAGGAAAGGCAAGGAGAGTGCAGAAGAAAAATGAATTAGTTAGCGCTTTAGAGAGTGCCAAAAGGAGATAAAGTGGAAAAAAGGTGGAAAATTGGGTGGCTGAAAGAGGCAACTGTTGAGATGGAATCTTAACAGAATGGCCTGGACTGCATGTGATCAGCATCCTGGTACAAATTATGTCCTGTGTTTTAAGTCATTTATTAGAGTGTAACGCTATACATCGGTAGGTAATGATTTAGATATCTGCCTGTTAAGTGCTCTAAAGTTTTGAGTACGTTCATGCAAACAAAAAGGCAGAGAAGGGGACTAATTATTAGCAAAACAGTAGCTCCATTCTTATTAGTCTCACATGAATCTCTCTCATTTCCTCTTTATCTGCTCTGTTTCTAATTTAAAGGCTAGATATGGATGAAATATTCAGCTTTCTTATAATGGTCTTTTTGCAGAATTAAATACAAGAAGTGCGAACACTATAAAAGTTTAATTACATTTTCGATGGGAAGCAGTAGTCTGAAGATGAGTAAATCACTTCTCTATGTAACAGGCAATCAAGTGACAAACAACATACAACAGAGAAGTGGTTTAATCATGATCATCAAATTATAGGCACTTCAAGAAAATTGTTGCTGTTTTGTACTTCGCGACATTCAAAGCTTACTAACTGGCCTTCCGTAGGTTGTTCTATGTGTAGCACAGAAACAAACAAAATGTGACCCAACAGCAATAAGAGTATTGAAATAAAAATGATGAGATGGTGAGAAATGGAGAAGCCCCTTCCCTCCCTCCCCTCACCTCCCCCTTGAAAAGGAAAAATGTAGGCTACAGAAGAAAATTTGCAAAATAAATGTTAGAAACATATTTACTTTGAGGGATCCAACTCTACTAGCAACTCCTTTGCTTTCATCCGGCC
>JANHGO010004757.1:0-24317 GCA_024606505.1 Aquila spilogaster
AGGGAAGTGGTTGAGTCACCATCCCTGGAGGTATTTAAAAGATGTGTAGATGTGGTGCTTAGGGACATGGTTTAGTGCTGGACTTGACAGTGTTAGGTTAAAGGTTGGACTCGATGATCTTGAAAGTCTTTTTCAACCTAAATGATTCTATGATTCTAAACGGTATTCCGTGGAGGATCAAATGTTTTATCTCTTTGGCTGCTACAGCAAAGGATAGTGCTGGATGATCACAATGAGTGGAAGGGCCTTTGTGTGGCATTTCTCCATAACAACATTCCAAAAAATCTTAACTTTGGGCATCAAATAATACAGATAGCCAAGTGCCTCTGAACAGCTGGACATTCCTTCACCCAAGTGGTGAGGCAAAAGTTAAAGCGCTTTAAAAAGCTTCTAACAGGTTCTGAAATGGTTAGATAGGACACCTGCTCTCACCAAAGTGAAGTTTAAGAGCACTCCTTCAAGCTCTAGTTATTGAATAGGAAATCAGCTACGACTCTTGTATATTTATTGTCCATTGGTCCATTTACTTTACATTGATCCAAAGGATCAATGGGTTTTCTGATGAGCTTATGGGCATTATTTCTCCAAGTGGGGAAGAACCCCCTATTAATCACTCTAGCAGACAGGAAAATACAACCACACCCTTGCATTTTTTCTTGCCAAAGTACACTGTCTCATAGCAACTGTCTCTGAAAATGAAGAGAGAAGAGTTTGGGTAAAAGAGGAACAAAATCTGAACTAAGGAACAACAGACTACTAAATGTTAGTCACCTGTTTAAATCTCAGCCTCTGTGGTGAATGAGAAGCCAACAGCATCTTCCAAAAAGGTGTGAAGCTAGAAGCAAATAAAATTACTGTAAATCACTGGAAGTTTTACGTAGCACTTATTTTGCCCAGCACTAACTAAAAAACTGGCCATGCTCAGATGTGTCTTATTGTCTGTGTTTCCCAGAACAGAGTAGGACAACTGACTATGTTAAAAGAGTATAAGCAAAGTGTTGGTCTCCTATTTGAAACCAGGGGATTGGCCACCGTGAAAACCAGGGCTCCCTTCAATAGTGTAACCTCATCAGGGTGTGAACTAAAGAGCTTTCTCTCCTCAAAAGAGAGAGATTTTTTTATTTTTTTTTTTCACGAGAGACTGAATTTCTCTAGGAAAACTGGACATTCAAACAGTAAATGATCCCATAAGGATAAGTTCAACAGCTGCAAACTTCGCTTTAAAGAAAATCACAGATACTATTCTCAAAGCCAAAAAGCCCTCAACAATCAGTCTCTTAAACTAGATACTTAGGAAAACATCATCACAGGAAAAAAGTAAATTAAAAGAGGCTTGAGTAGAGGCCAGAGTCAAAAGCCCTAAATTGTACAAAAGCCAAATAAACATTTTAGCCCATAGCATCCCTGTCTCCTGGGCTTCATGAAAGACAGGGAAAAAAAAAAAAAAAAAAGCAGCTTCAACCTACCTCAGAGCTCTTAATGGCAGCTACCATTTAAAATAGGAGGAAAAAAAAAAAAAAAAGGAATACTGAGGACTTTGTATTTCCTCCACCCAGCCATATAAGAAAAGGTGTTTCCAGGAGTCACTAATCAATGAGACTAACTGAAACAGCACTCACAGGAAGGGCTAACTTCAGGCTGTAGGGTCTCTACGGTGTCTCACAGAAGTTAGTGCCCTGCTTATCTGCAAGTCTTGCAACCCTTTGCAAATAAACGGATTCTGCAGCCAACTGCAAGTGGTTGTAAGGCAGATAAGGCTTCCAAAGCTGTCAGTAAAAGTCTGGCAGAGTCTAAAACGTTCAACAAGAAGGAAGAAAAGTTTTCATGCCAAATTTTGGAAGCTATTGACTTGCCCACGTTGTTTTGTAGAGTTATAGGAAGGGATGTGAAAACTTACTGGCAACTCCAACAGAGAAGCCCAAGAAAGTTAAAAGGCTGATACTTCTGATGAAAGAAAACACTCTGTTCACAGTTGGTGAGAGAAAGACATATCACTCCCTTTAATTGACCACAGGCATGAAGAATGAGCAGGCAGCAGTGGCAGGCAGCACTTTACATGTACTCCTGAGGCAAAAGACACTCCTCTCAAGTGCTTAGATGCATATATATATATATGCACACACACATTATATCAGGACCTGAAGCCTTCGTATTTCAGAAACAAAAACATAGTAAGATCTCTAGGTACAAGGCTTCCGAGAAATCCACAAGCACTACAGGAAGCAACAACAGCTATTTAAGCATTTATTAGTGAGTTTGTATCCTTAGATTTAAACTTTGGTTTTTAATTTAAAATCTAGGTCATAAACAGTGTCAGTCCCACAATTATGATCCACCATTAACTTATATGCTGCTGCCTATAAATAAACATCATTTGAATTACGTGCTTTTCCTCATATCCTAAATTGGTGCATCACATACTTCTGTGCTATAAAATGATGGCAAACCCATCCCTGCTGGTGAACACATTACACTGGGAATTCCCATGGGTAGTGATATACCTGTATCTGGTTTTCTGAAAGCAGAACTTCCTTCTCTGCCCTTTTTTCTACTCATACTCTCTGATGAATGCAGTGCAACAGAACACACAGCAAGACCGTATCTTGCACAGCAGCAATGTATTTCAGCTCATTTGAAATCAGGATTAAGATCAATTAGTACATTTGAGTTACTGGACACCTACCATCTATATTTCACTACTATGAATGGTACTAAAAGTGGCGCAGAGTATTTACTACTTCATGTTCCATTTCAAATAGAAATAAACAGTATAATCTGGCCCTCTCACAATTACTATGACATAGTCAGATATCTGTTTAGTCTTAAATCCAAAAGTTGAATGGCAAAGAAAAAGAAAGATATCTCGGATAAAGAAAGCCATCTCATAAACCATATATATTTGATTTATAAGATCCATATCGATTTTATACAAGATCATGAAAAAAATTAACACCACAACACCTGTTCTCTTCTTACAGAAAGACATCATGAAGCAAGATCAAAACACCCTCAAGTACAACATCAAAATTGCATTACAGTCAAATAACTATAACTTAAAAATCTATTTATTTTCTTTGTGGTTTTTAATAGAATAAAATTTGCTTGCATTTGTACAATAAATAAAATCAGCAGCTTTCCAAAAGTGCTTTCAGTAACTATGAAGCTGCATGAAGAGTCTAGTATACGTACCTCGGTGCTTCCTCCACAACTTTTTGGTTTCTCCTTTGAATGGAGCACTCTCTTTCATTCAACCACAAGGCATTACCATGTTTATCTGCCAAAACCTGAAACAGTAAGACGCTGCTATTATACAGATGTATGCATGTGGCCTTTAGACATTATACTATTATGTAGCATTAAGTTAATTTAAAAACAATTTTTTCCAATCTAGAAATAAGGTTGGGAAAAAATGCTAGTGTAGAAAATTAATTGTATATGAAATACTAATTGAATGCTCCTTCAAATTCTGAACAGGATTATTTTAAAGCCTCTATATAGAGTCTATATATGGCAAAAACCCACTCACTCAAAAACTGGGAGAAGCTCCCAAAAGTTCAGAAATCAGAAATCAAAAGACTGAAATAAGATTAAAACCACATTTTCAAGCACTTAAATTTGTATTGCATAATGAAATTACTGACAAGCATATTGTTAAGCAATATCTTGTTTCAACGAAGGAGACAAAAATCTCAAAGAATGCCAAATTTTGCTGCTGAATTACACATAAAAGTTTTCAGAAACAATGGCTAACAGAGCTTTCTCTGTAGGCAAACCACAGCACCCTGTCTTTAATAAAGAAGAAAAAGTCTTCAGAAACTTTGCAATCTTTTATTAAGCAGAATAAAATTTGCTACTTCCTCAATACTTTCAATGGAAATTAAAGCAGTAGTTTCAAGGAATTTCTCAAAACTCAGGTGTCAATTACAGTTCTTGGCTGCAGCTTCAGTTCATGGAAGAGTTAGACAGTCAAGCATCTAGATCCACCTACCTAAATTACACGTTAGAAAAAACACAAGTTCAGCATAACAGAACTCTCAATCGATTCTGCGACTTAGAAATGGAAAGGAAAGAAAGAAAAGGAACTCTATCCCTTTATGAAATCAACTGTACGGTACAGTCATTTCCAATAGTGGGATACTGGATTTGAGGATTCAAGCAGACTTCTTCCAATCTTATGATGTTATACTCTACACTTATTCTTGGAACAATTTCTTTCATTGCAGACCACACCTGCTCCCTTTCTTCCTTATAAAACTTTCCCTCTAATCCATTTTTTTCCATCTTCCTGCTCTGATCTGCGGGAACCTGTGCCAATATTCATGCTTCATTCTTTAATAGTGCAGTTCTACGCTGAAAACAGACAAGATAAAAAAAGAAGACAATCTTCCTCAAACTGTGTGAACTCAACCATATCTACTCACATTTGTGACAACGAATCTGTATTATTTATTATTCCTTTTAGCAGTACAGAGAGAGTATGGCACGAAGCAAGATGAATTCCTGCATCTATGACACCAATGTTTGCTGATGCGTGAATAATCTGGGTAGATGCGACTGAAAACGAGGCAGTGATCTCATGAAGACGACTTGCACACACTGTGCAGCATCAGACCCAGAGTGCTCTGCGCACTGTAGGATCAGACTTGCTTTTTCCTCAGAAATTGTGTTGCACTCCCATAAATTTATGGAGCTTTCTAGGGGAAAAATCCCCGCCAAAGAGTTCTACAAGATCAATGACTTTGGGAGTTCCTAAACTACAGCTTGTCCCAGAACCCTCTTCCCTGCCCAGGAGGAGGTTTAGCAGCAGCAGCACCAGGGTACGCAAGCCAACCACTAGATTCTGTAACAGGTGACTCGGTACAAAGCCAAAAAAACCCCGCAGCAGTGTCTAAAGCAACTTCCTACCAGAGTCCTAACTCATCCAATCCAGAACTAAACATCACGGAGCTCTACGGAAACCAATTTGAGAAGACCAAAGATTTTCGAGGTGGGGGGAGGGGGTGTCTTTTTTTAATATTAAAACAGTACCTCTAGGGCATAGCATAGTACCCAATGGAAAAATCACTGTCCTATAAGTAGAATGATTCCTTGTGAGCATTTCTGTTTCATTGCTAGAAAGCCTACAACTTTCCACAGAATTCAGCCTCACCAAAACAAACCAACCAAAAAGTCCTGGAATATTTCAAAAAAATGAATTCCTGTGCTTGCTTTGCTTCTCTGTCTGTCTCTCTCTGTATTTTCCTCAAAGGGATAATAAAATATTTTTCAAGCCAACTAGTAAATATTTTCTTTCACTTCAGGACATTTCTTGTATCCTACTTAATTTCTGCAACCTGGATCTTAAAAGAAATGTTTTTCCATTATCAGTTAACATGGCTCAAAAAGAGACATGCATGAACATTTGCTACAAAAACATAATCATAAACTGAATAAGCCAAACAACATCTAGTGTTAGGCTTTTACTTTCATTTTGGATCCACTGTTTTCATTATCAGAAACTAAAGAATATACATACTTCATAAACCAATTATATTTCAGAAGACATTTACAGAATGTTGAAATCATCATCTCTAAGATGATGTGAGATTCCAGTACACATCTCACTAAAAAAAGCATGTCACAGCTACAACTTTTTTCCTAAATATCTAAATATTCCTAAGACAAAATGTCCTGTTTTGTGGGATTAGATGATTAGGACATTAGTACATGCTATGTACACCTATATGCCAAAATAATTAAATAGAATGTATTGCACCCTCTCCTACAGGATTCAGCTAAATTCTATTTCCAGTTGTAGGATTGCTATTTAGCCAAGTAAGTTAGACATTCCATGTACTCTTACTTTAAACTCAGGTCTCTTATATCAGATATTTCAGGAGAACAAGACTTCAAATCAGTTCAAGCATAAAGTCTATTTGGACTCTATTTTCCTGTTAATTGTTTTAGTCTTTTCTCATGTTGTACAAAGTGATTGTTTTATAGCTAGACACAGGAAACCCCTTATTTAACAATTTTAAGTACCAATGCTTTGGAGCTATATGAGAATGTTAAAAAAAAGTTCTATTTAAAAGTTTCTGCTAAATTAATAAATATTTGGCATCTGGTCTCAAATTGTTTGTATATTTAGCAGTTTGAAAATGAACCAAGGTCAACGTCCAAAAGCTGATTAGAACATGAAGTTAAAGTGATATGTTATGATATTGTTAAAAGGTACCATCAAAGTGTTTGTGTAAGGAAAACAACATTCATTGTACAGTTATTATAAATAAAACTATAAATTATTAATGGCAAAGCTATTTCGTTTAATCTAGGTGAAATTATTTGATTGTTCTTAAATGCAGTACTACCTGATTTTTTTTGAGGTAACCTTTTTTAAACCTAAAGGAATCAAGACAACGTAAAATCTGCCTTCAACTCATGAAAGTAGGAGGCATCAATGTCATCTAAGTTTAGTCATCAAAGAGTCAGTAGGAACCTGCTGAAGCTCCCAAATCTACAAGCACTGAAAGGAACAGATCTTTAAGATGTACTGATTTGCATACCAAAAAAAGACAGACAGACATATGTAGCCAAAAATTATTAAACATGGCAAGAGAATATAGGAAGATGCTCTAGCAGTCTGACCTCTCTTGTAACCTAAGATCAATGCTGAAACTAAATGTTTGCTATATACCTTTCTGTGACCCTTCAAAAGAGAATAGGTTAAGGTTTAAATGTCATTTTTACAGACTGTTTCTTCACTTCACTGTTTCTCCTTCACTTCTGCCCCTCTACTCCACTCTGGTGAGACCCCACCTGGAGTACTGCATCCAGCTCTGGGGTCCTCAGCACAGGAAAGACACGGACCTGTCGGAGCGGGTCCAGAGGAGGGCCACAAAGATGATGAGAGGGCTGGAGCACCTCTCCTATGAGGACAGGCTGAGAGAGTTGGGGTTGTTCAGCCTGGAGAAGAGAAAGCTCCAGGGAGACCTTATAGCAGCCTTCCAGTATCTAAAGGGGGCTTATAAGACAGATGGGGACAAACTTTTTAGCCGGGCCTGAAGCAATAGGACAAGGGGTAATGGTTTTAAACTAAAAAAGGGTAGATTTAGACTAGATATAAGGAAGAAATTTTTTACAGTAAGGGTGGTGAAACACTGGCACAGGTTGCCCAGAGAGGTGGTAGATGCCCCATCCCTGGAAACATTCAAGGTCAGGTTGGACGGGCTCTGAGCAACCAGATGTAGTTGAAGATGTCCCTGCTTGTTGCAGGGGAGTTGGACTAGATGACCTTTAAAGGTCCTTTCCAACCCAAACCATTCTATGATATGCAATAAATTAGCCTATGCACATAAAATAAATAAATAAATAAATAAATAAATAAATAAAAACCCACCAACATAGGAAGTATCAGGTTGTGGGCACATAACTGCTGGAGTAAAAAATGTTAAATATTTTTCTCTTAAAAATCATTCCACACTATCAAATTTATTGTTATTGTTGTTTCATTCAGTTATTGAGCTACTGTCAAAATACTTTAGGCTCTCACTGTTAAAAAAAGGAAAAAAAAAAAATCAAACCAAGCACAACTTAGGAAGAGTTTATATTTTGGACAAAAACAAATGAAATTTCTGTTGAGGAAACAGACATACTCTATATAGATTTCTTGTCCAGAAAGGTTATTTCAAGGCTATTGACAAACCCAATTTAGTTGCCTACATAAAATCAAACACGTCACAAATTTTAAAATTATAACTTTGTTAAAGAGTCTGTCCAAAACAAACAAGTCTTGTTTTGCATTAGCACATCTGGCTTAACACTAGATCCAGTAAAAGATATAAATGGTCACAATCCAGAAGTTAAGGAGAATACACCTGATTTTGAACCACAAACTGCCCAAAATGAGACACAAATCTCCCTCGGTTCCCAAGGGAGCATTAGATACTTTAGAACAAAATCCAAAATACTGACAAAACCACCTAGAGCTTGCAAGAAAAATGTTAAGCGTGGCAGCGCTTGAACTCCTACATCCTCTGCTGCGCTCAAGCACTGCAATCAGGATCCAGAGTTCAAGCTCCAGCCCTCAGGACAGATGCCTACAACTTCCCCCCCAATGAACTGAGCACAGTTCATTGTCTTCCTGCTAAAGAAAGGCTAGAGAATAAAAACAGGAAGGCTGTATTGTGCATGATAGCCATGGAGTTTGAGCAATGGCCCAAGACACAGGAAAACACAAGACTCCAGGCCTTTTTTAGTGAAGTGTTTGAAACGTTTTGAACTTTGATTAATTTATGAGTTCAAACCTTATTAAATAAACAAACAAACAATAATTAATAGTAGTAATAATAATACAAACCTGGATTTCTATGTGACGAGGGTTATCGATGAACTTTTCTATCAGTAAGCGATCATCGCCAAAACTTGAAGCAGCTTCTTGAGATGAAAACCTAAAACCTTCCCTTAAATAAGGAAAACAAAAAGAATAATCCATATTTAAAAAGTTAAGTCAAGTTCTGAAGTATACAAGGTGAAGGAACACTTACTCATTGCAGTCATCTGGCAGTCTTCATCAATCAACACACACATCCAAAAACCAAGTTTTACCATTTGCATTTGATTCTCTAATGAGTATCCCTTTTTAATTTCTTTTCTTACAAAGACCAAAAAAAAAAACCCCCACGAAAAAACCCAACAACCATTCTCAAAGCACAGAGAATTTTTGTGTGTTTAAAAAGTCTGGCCATTTATGACAATTACTTGTATGAATTTTCTTTGTTGGCATTTTGTTCTGCAAAAGTAATAAAATAATTGAATTTTAAAAACCAGTAATTACAAAGTACTTGTTATACAGAAGTAAAGGTGAAGCTCACCATTATTTAAGCTACACAGCCCTCTTAATATCCAATAGCAGCAAAGGTTAGTTGCACATTAATTAGATGAAAGAACTGCAGATGTAATATTGCAGACCTTGTAAATTCAATCACTGAACACGCAACCTGAAGATGCAATATTTTACTTTACAGAGCATACCAGCTGTACTACTAGTTCCTCCCTGCATTAAAGTATAACTGAGTGTTATACTAGGCATTCCATATTCTTCCCTCTATTTTCTCTTTTAATTACTCAAAGAAAGATTGTAAGATACTGTATCTATTAACTTATTTCTCATGGCAGAAAGATTACTCCTATGGGGCACAACTGCTGACAAACAACTCCATGTACAGCTTTCTTAGGGTGAAATGTACCATAATGCAGGGACCCAGAGGCTCCACAGAAGTTTTCTACGGGCTCTTTTAACTGGCATATTAGTCCCATTTGTGTTGATGCATATGGAAAGTTTGGGGTAGATTTCTGTGGGATTGACTACTGAAATGCAGCAGCCCTGATATTTGTGCCCGGAATAAGAACTACAGCACAACTGAGTAGAAGTTTCCTTGCTTTCCATCTCCTGAATCTAGTTCAATTCCACAAACAAACCCTAGACAATAGAAACGTGAGACAGGTACATTCACAGTATAGAGATGTGTATATTTAAAGGTATTTCTTTACCTTCTTTCAAGATTGTGGAGTAATATACGCTATAATTTTGAGAGATTATACTCAATGTACAATCTTTCCTAAATTCATATTTAACTTCAACATATTGAATTACTTAATAAAGAGAAAAAGGGACATCAAAATTTGTGATTCTGTACACTAGCTGATCTGTCCAAAAAACCTAAGTGAGGTAACAAACAGCCATACACAGTGTTTCTTACTGAAACAGATTTAGAGCTATTTTAACTCCTATATCAAAAGCTCTGTTTCCTTTTGTAAACATTCCATCAGACAGTTTTATGCACAATTGACTATTTTTCCTTCATTGAAGTATGTGCTAATTAGAAATCGAAACTGCAATACTTGTTAAAAAAAAAAAGGTGCCTAATTAACTAATCCATACATCTGTAAATCTTTTTAAATTATATATAACAGGAATGACTATCTCAGTCAGGTATTCTGACCTTGTTTGCATCTTACAAAACTGTGCAGTTGCATTTGTTCAGCGATAAAAATTACTATAAATACACTTCACCTTCCTTAAAGAGATCATACTAACCAAATGGAGATGGGTCTGAGCCTCTTTATGAATATTTTTTAAAAAAAGAAAAAAAAAAGCTGTTTAGGCTAGAGGAGAATTTGTATTTGGATCATTTGCTTTCAACAAGCAACAGCCCTACAGAGCCTCACTGCAAGGAAGATGCTCCCCGCACAGCAAAACTGTACCAATATGTGCGACCAAGCCCAAAACTTTCCTGCCCACACTAACCCCAGAAGAGAAGTGGTGGGGAACTTGGGACAGCAAAACCTGAGCTTAGTGCCCCTGTCTAGGCCCAGGTACAGTTTACCATAGAAGCAATATGTTGTCTGCAGCCTAACCAAGCTCTGATGTTTGACATGACACAATCATTCAGGCTGATGTACCGCACCTATATGAAGACAATCGTTAATACCTCTATGCTATGACTCAAAGAGAGACTCCGGTCAGAGTTTGCTCTGCGCAAACCCACAATCCAATCACTAACCACCTACTAACACGGCTTTCTCCAGCCTTCTGGTGCCAGCCACCAGTGCTAGAGCAAGGGGCAGGGAGTGCGGAAGATAATTATTGTCCATTAGACAAGATTGGATACCCCACCCTACAGGGACACCAGCTGAGCCAGTATGCAAGGAGGACAGCAAACAGAAGCAGCTAAGACGGGCTTTGGCAGGAGATACTTTTGGTAGTTTCTCCTAAGGAGGAGTGGGGGGCAGGTGGCATTTTGGTTGCAAGTTATTTATTTATTCAGGCAACATTTTCTGTTGATTTAAGGTTTTTTCTTAGGTTCTCTGTAACTCTTAGTGGCAGTTTTCATTTTGTTTTTCCTATATGCAGATTTGCTGCTTTCATGTGCTTCCATTAGCTTCTGCTAGCTGTTTCCCAATTTGTAGATTGATAGACTGGTTCATGATGAAAAGGGACCCAGAGCTGCCTGCTGCAAGGATGATTCACACTCCAGGTCAGCCACCTGAAGACAGGCACAGCCAGGGAGCCGGTAAGCTGGAGCACTGCTGACCATATGGCACCATGCGGTACACATGGTGACTGCAGAGTACTCATCACACCCATCAGATACCTTGACCCAAGTTGGGCTTGGAGCAGGGGGGGCTGAAAGGCCACCACAGCCCACACCTAAGGTGGGCAGGGAAACACCACTGCCTCTCCTCAGGGGCAGGGTGGGTTATGCTGGTGGGAGCTGCACACTAGTCAAAGGCTGGAAGCATCAAAGGAAAATTCGAAAGAGGTCCACCTCAAGCAGCTGTACATAAAGGCATGTGGCCAAGGAAACAAGCAGGAGCTGGAGCCTGCACGCAGACACAGAACCGCAGCATCCTTAGAATAACTGACACGGTAGGACAGGTCACACAACTGCAGCGCTGCAGTGAATGGCTACCCAAGCTTTAAGACAGACAGCAGGACGGGCTTGCCCTTTTTATGAAAGGGCAGGTCAAATACACGGATCTCTTCTTGGGAAAGGGCAAGAGGGCGAGAGCTGGAAGGTCAAGGATCTGGATCAAGAGGCCAGTAAGGGTAATACTGCAGTGCAAATTTGTTATCAGCTCACCTGCTCAAGCTGACAAATTCTTCTTTAAGCAATCTAAGTCTCCAAGACCTTGAGTGTTTGTGTGATTTTTGTTTTGGGGTTTTGGGGCTGTGGGCTGGTTGGAGGGGTGGTGGTGGTGTTTTTTTGATTTGTTAGTGGGTTGGAGGGTGGGGGGTGGCTGTTGGTTCGGGGTTTTTTTTTAACAGGGAACTAACCTCTCTGACATCTATTGGAAAAGCAATACAGAAGACCACAAGCAAGCTGGGAGGTTTCTGATGGATGCTGGGGACAACTTCTCAAGACAGACATTAGATGGGCTGAAGAGGAATAACCAGTAGCAGAAGAGGATGGAATCAAGGATCTCTGGAGAAATCAACCCACATAAGTCAGTAAGACCAGATGGGATGCTAAGAGAGGTAGCTTATGTCATTGTGAGACTGCTCTGTCATCTTTGAAAGGCTTTGGAGGTCAGGGGAGATTCCTGATAACTGGAGGAAGACAAACATTGCACCCATCTTTGAGAAAAGCACAAAAGAATCAGGAGAACTACAAGCTGGCCAGCCTCGCTTTAATTCCAGGGAAGAGTCAGGCAGCAAGGTTTCCTGAAAGCTATTTCTAGACACATGAGAAAGTGACTGAGAACAGACTGGCTTTACCAATAGTATCATGCTTGACCAATCTACTTGTCTTCCATGACTACACCTATGAATTACAAGAGAACAGTAGACATGTCCCTCAACTTTAGCAAGACCTTAACTGTCTCCCACAGCATCATTGTTTCCAAGGTGGAATGTTACAGTCTACATAGGTGCACAACTAGATGGGTGAAAAACGGGCTAGATCATTGGGCTCAAAGTTAGCAGCTTGTCCTCTACCTCGAATCCAATACAAGGGAATTTCCCCGGGAATTTATTACTCTGGAACCAGTTTAACCTCTTTATCATTGACCTGGAATGCACCACCACCAGTCTGTGGACCACGCTAAAACGGGGTCATCAATATACTCAGGGGCAAGGCTGCATTTCAGAGAGACCTAGACAGTCTGGAGGAATAGGCTCACAAGCATCTTACAAGTTTCCACAGGAACGAATGCAGAGTCCTGTACATAGCACAGCCTAACCCCGCCGGCATCAGTACAGGCTGTGGAACTGACTGGCTGCTTAAGATGACTTGGAGGTCCTGGTGGATAACAGGCTGTGATGCAAGTGAGCAATGCACCCTGACAGTAATGAAGGCTAATCGAATAGTGGGTCGTATCAACTGCAGCACCACTAGGAGACCAACAGCAGCAATCACTCCCCTTTAACTCAGCAGCTGTTAGACCACATTTGAAATACTGCATCCAGTTTTGGACACTCCTAGTACTCAAAGATGCTGATAAGCTCAAGTAAGATGGTCAGAGGGCACCAGGACTGACACAGTCAGGTAGGCTTGTTGAACCTGAAAGACAGCAAGGCTTTGGTGGACATCTGATAGCAGCCTTCCAGCACTTAAAGAGGAGTTTACTAAGACAACAGAGCCAAGCTCTTTATAGCAGTGCACAACAGAAAAATGAGAGTGGCCATAAATTGAAGTGGGGAGTTTCCAACTGGATATAAGGAAAAGAAAATTACCGGAAACAACTGAGAAATGGGGCAGGCTGTTTGGAGAGCCTGGGGAATCTCGACGCAAGACCCAACTGGGCCAAGCTCGAAGCAACCAGCTTCAAATTGAGTGCTGATCCTATTCCAAGGATGAAGCTGGATGAGATGATGTCCCTAGGTCCCTTCAAACATGCACAATTCTATAAGGAGAAGAACAGGATGTCTTTAAAGGTTCCCCCCCTCCCTACAGTACTTTTATTCACACTGAAGTTGTACAAAAGCATTTCTTGATCTCGCCACAAGCTTTCTTGTGGCTGTCTGAAGTGACATAGCCCATGCAAACTTTCTGCCTCCAGCTCCGAGATCAGCATTGCTGCTTTAATTAAAACAACCACTTTCTTTGGAGGCAGCCAGACACTAACAAAAGACTGCAGTCATTATGTAATATTTCAGTTTCCAATATCAGGAAATAGTAAAAGAAAATAGTCTTTTCTTGTCAAGGCCAGAATTGGAAAGGCCATCTAGTTAAAAACAGATGTTTGATAACCATTTGTACAGTAGAATCCCTCTAAAACCATGACTAGTAAGTTAAATAACCAATAAATACTCAAATGTTGCTTGATTTTACACTCAAAGCTAATATCCATTGCTTCAGCTTGACTCCAAATTTTAAAAAAATAAAATTATCTAGTCACAGCAGATTACATATGTTTACACATGTAGCTAGCATGGAAATCTGTGTTTAAAAAAAGCAGGTTTTAGGAAACACAGTTCTTCACACATCCAGTTGATTCCTTCCCCTTACCTGAACACTTCTACAGCACATACTTGTGCAGGACAGACCAAGGATACCAAACCCATACACTCCTATTTTTGCACAGCAGTTTGACAGGCCAAATGCACTACTTTGGGAAGGTAATAAAACTCAATGTACAGGCTTGTATTAAGGAATCCTGTTCAGTTTTTTAAAGCACTGTCCTCTCACACTGCACACTTCGTATTTCCTTTGCCTCTGGAGGTAGGGGACTCAGAATGATTTGTTATATATTATTCCATTTCAACTTCTTCCAGTTCCACTGCTCATTCCTTCAGAGCCATTGGAAGATTACAACATCAGGAAAAAAACTTCAACAGATGTTTCTGAAGGAAGGTGGGAAACTGCAGAAAATTATTGCAGACTACAAAAACAAATTTGCTAGTAGTTGTCCCACATATCCTGTTGTACCATCCCAATGAAGAGCAACAACTGTGGAACAGCAGAAGTAAACACAGCATGGTACCACAGGACCGCAGAAGAGAAATTATACGGGGTTCTTGGAATTTGAGAGCAGATGTTTAGCTTACGTTCATAAAATTGGCATTAGCACCCAGAAAGAGTTTCCGTAACAGGACAATTAATGTTTTCCTGTCATTATAAGTTAAAAGGCAAAATCTTTCATCTCTAAGTATCTGTTGCTGGAAGCTGCTTTGTTGAAAGCTTTCAAAACAGACACTCAGTAAGCTTGCAAGATTTCAATATCTAGGAGAAGTTACAGAAGTTGGGGGGAGGGGGGGAATTAGCAGAAAGCTCCAAATTTCTCAAATGGGAATTGCTAGAAGATAATTCAGTACAAATTTCCAACTTAGAGGTTATGTTTGCAGCTGAAACTACTAACTAGAGAAACTAATTTCTATCTGCAAATCCAGAGTTTAAAACAAGGGCCAGTAGCTCCTGTAGGATACTGAACCCACACACCAGTAAGTATCTGTGTGTTCAAAGACCCATCACAATCTCTGCCAGAAAATTTAAGTCTTTGGAGAGAATAGGGTCCTCAAGTGAATTCCTCTTCAGAGCTGCCAGCAAACCGTTTGAAGCCATGAAGCCTAATGACTTAGTTACAATTGATATAAGCATACTGAAAGCAAGAGAGCCTTCAGTTTCTCCACAATCAAAGAAGGAATGATACAGAAAATTTCTAGATATTCAGACACCTACCCTAGTCATGTTTTGTTGAACTTCATAATGAACTATATTTGGAAAGCACTTTTGGATCAGGCTCTCTGGGATGCAAGCACAGAGGCTCTTCCTATACAAGACCGGAGCTGGGATGGATCAGCTACACTAAGACAGAAGTACTTTCAGATACATACAGCAGCAGAACTTTCTCAGGCTGTGAAAAACCTACAAACCTGAATTCAACGTAAACCGCTCTCCAGAAATCTGCACTTCATTTTCAATATAATTTCAAGCAGGTATCTATTATGTGTAGAAAGGGCATCCTAAATTCTACTTGTTCAAACCAAGACAACTGACTAGGGATTACATTAGAGTGAAGAGAGAGTTATTTTAATTTCATATGTGGGTTAGTGGCTTGAACTGTACACAAAACTCCACACTAGAACTTGACCAAAATTTGGAAAAAACAACAGAAGTGAGAGTTAGGAGGGATTCATATCTGAAGAAATATAACAGCAGCCCTACCCAGATAATGAGGCAGGGGGCAACATGGCAGCCTTCCACAGTCACATGCACATGAAGTGCTATTTCAAGAAGAAAAAAAAATAATAATAATTCTAACAGTGGTAAAACTATTCTAGTATTTCTAGTTAGAAATACTAGCTGAAAGTTACAGAAATCTTAGCTATAGCTGGAATACTATCATAATATTTAGAGAATCTAACAAAATTTTAATCATTGGGGATATTTACAAGATGTGAAAGATGAAGCACCAGTAAGTTACCACAGCGAATAATTCTGTAACAGTAGCAATTAAGTCGTTCAGATAGGTCTTTACCATTTCCAGTGGCTATTTCCATGTCACACCACACAATACATTTAAGCCTTCTTTTAATATTATGCATAGCCAGTTGAGACGAGAAATTTTCAACTATCCTGAAAATCCAAAAGTATGTTTCAAACAAAATTAGTTTATACAAGGGCTTTTTTTTCATATAGCATTTGGAATTAATCCCATATGACAAAGCCAAAACAAGTTTACAAATCAAAATGTTATCAACAATTCTTCACGCTCATCTATGAACCCTGAAATACAAAAGGCCATTCAGATACTGGCTTTTCAGATTCTGCCCATAGCTGAAAATTAGTTTATTTTCAGGATTACATGGATTTGATGCAGCAAGACAATACATGAGGTCAACAACTTTTTATGTATTATTAAAATGATCAGATACATTGTTTTGTCAGTAACAAGTCGAGTCACCTTCAAAACACTCAGTCAAATGTTCTTCAGACACAAAAAGGAACAATCTTAGTTCCATAACACAATTAATGGACACATACAACAAATCTTTTACAACCTCATAGGTATTTCTTCAAGACAGACTATAATAGAAACCCAAATGCTCTACTTCATATGTAAATGAAAAGTAAATCTGTTTCTATCTTCGGTTCTCTTAATCTCGCTTTAACTTCCTGCAACAAGTATTTTGCTAAGTTAATTTTGCCTTCATTGCTGCTTACCCATAAATGTTAAAATAAGCATTTCTCCTCGATATAGGATCAGTAACTAGTGTTGATCTGCGACTCAGTCTAGGTGTTCTTTCTCTTAGCACCTTTTAGATACTACTTTATAAAATTACACTGTAAAGACAAGGCTTGCATAACTAACCAAAAGGATTATTATAAGGACACCACTGGCAAATAATAAGGAGCTGAATGGTACTTCAAAGGCTTTCCACAAACAAGGCAAGCATCTCAAACTAGTATAATTAAATATCACTGGGTCAAAGTAATATCACTAAATTAATCTTTTGTGCAAATGTACAAAGAAGAACATCCCTAGCTAGTTTCTGTTGATATCAATCAGCTCTGCCAGGTGACTTTCTAAACAGTAACCACAACTTTTCTCCAAAACAAATTAGCAATCATGACTTTAGATCCAGTTTTCAATTTTTAAACAGTTACTTTAATCGAGTTCCTTTGCTCCTCTCTGAGCAAAACAAGAATGAATGCCTTCCTTTCAAGTCCAACAGATGCAATTGCTGCCTGAACAAGATCAAGGCAGTAATTTTGGATTCTAAAGCAGTGAGAACAAAGCATCCTTATAAGCACATAGGTTATTCTAGATTTTCATTCTAATGCACAAAACCTTATTTTCCTATTTAGATTTGAATATAAATGGGCTAGAGGTAGCAAGGTACACAAAAAAAACCCCAACCCCATGTTTTCTTTAATTCTAAAATTTAACTGCCAGCCATTCATTGTCCTTTTTTCCTGTTACTAGGTTTGGAGAAACAGAAAAATATGACAGGGAAATCTTGCAGGTGACTAAATTGAACTAATGAAAATTTGAGTTGTACTTTGAGTTGATTCTAGCATATGTGCTGCTCTCTCTATGTGGAAAGGAAAACACTTAGAAGGTTATCTAATTTTGGATCAAATAGGCTTTTTGTTACGAGTCTTTGAAAAAAATCCCAGAACACATTTTTCTGTAACATCAGTGGCACATGTGGTGGAAACCAGGCTCCTCACTGCCATAATATCAGCAGAGAATGGACTGTAAAACTTCGAGTCGTAACATTGCATCGTGAAGTGTTCAGGATTCAGACAACCATTAAGAGACATGAAAATGTCTGTGTGTTTAAACAAACATTGTTTCAAACAAGCAAAAGCACAATAGTTTGCTGAGACAAATGTTTTAAACGCAGAAGTATGCAATTTATTAGAGCACATTCTGGAAACACCGTATGTGTTTCCACACACGAATAATCAAATAATCAGTCTCATCAACTTTAACAGAACTAATGGCATGCATTAACGTTTGAGAACCAGGGCCAATAAATATTCTACCTAACACACAGACAATACATCAGCATTCTGAAAGGCATACAGCAAAATGTTACTTACAGTCTAAATTTACAGCCTATCATTGGACTAAAGGCAGTTTTAAGTGATGGTTTTTTACTCAAATTAATGGACCATGTTTTGTAAGGTTTATGCAAACATTAATTTTAAACAGACACACGCAAACTCCCAAAGTATACCACTCACTATACGAAAGGGAAAAAACCAAATAATATCCCATTTCTCTGTCTAACATTTCATATATGCTTAACTGTCAGCTCACAGTGGCTTAATAGGACTTCAGTAACTGCAGCATTCATCAAGGCAAGCTTTCGGACAGCATCTCACCTGGTCTCTTCATCATCCCAAGCGATTCTCATGCCTTTCCCACCACCACCTGCTGAGGCCTTGATCATGACAGGGTAGCCTAACAGCGGGGAACAATTAGACAGAAGTTCAAACTTTGTTCAGTTGGTCAGAGGAACATGACAACTGACCACATGTCCAATAATGCCAGTAGACAATAACTTCGTTTATTAAAACACTTTGTTTGGAGGGAGAGGAGAGATTTTTCTTTTCAAGACTTAGCTGTCAGTGCAGTGATTTGTGAAGCCAAGAAAGGTTGTCTTCTCCATTTCATTTATACCAAAAAAGCACGGAATGAATTATTCCCAAGTAACAAAGTGATTTATGAATAAAGACATCTGACCTTTTTAAACTCACATTTCTTTAGGAACAAAATTTTCTTCCTTTGTTACTGCTGAAATAAGCTATAGCTGTAATAATTTTTTTCAAAAAAATTACTAGCAAAAATAAGCAGCAGATCTTCATAAACTATTAGTCAGGAGATTCAGTAAGCAAAGCTGTATCTTACCAGCACTTCTGGTGCAATACACTTTAAATAACAGAGCACCTCAAGGGCTGTGCTGCTTAGACATTATGTAATAGTATCGCAGAAAACAGATCATTACATTCTCCCCCTGCAATAAAAAAGGATTTTCCCCGAACTGACAAGTAGTAAGAAAAAGTGAGCAGTATAAGTCTGACAGCATTGTGCATAACTGGTAATATTTTACTCTCAGAACAAGATGCCTTAATATGGGTATGAGTCAGGACCTTAGTTTTCTGAAAGCTAGAAAAGTACAGTAACAAAGTATGCAGTTTAAAAGCAGATTTAGTAATGATTGTTTATCTTGTAGTACAATATTTTATTTCAAAGCAACTTCCTAAAACAATTTATTATTCGTATCAGTGAACTCCACCTTTCTCCCACATGAATGTACAGAAATTTGAAAATTAAGGAGCTGATTAGAAAGTTTTTGACATTTCTGGGATAGCAGAAGATTCTTCAACCCT
The DNA here is from genome assembly GCA_024606505.1 of Aquila spilogaster. Taxonomy (NCBI): domain Eukaryota; kingdom Metazoa; phylum Chordata; class Aves; order Accipitriformes; family Accipitridae; genus Aquila; species Aquila spilogaster. The sequence continues at coordinate 19,323 of JANHGO010004757.1, forward strand.
TTGATCTCCACTATGTTTAATGAAAATCATAACATTAAGCCAAATAGCAGACCAGCTGATATTGTCTGGTAAGAAGAGTTCATCAGTCCTTGCCAATTGAAGATACATTCTATAAAAGACTTTGATCTGGGGACAGAAATGGACATTTGAATATGGTTCCCAGTAGAAATGGTCAAGTTTGCTATCATATGTGTAACTAATGTTTACAGTTTCTTTCTGGAATGTTGGTCTACTCTTGCTCTGTCAAGTGACAGCAATACAGTACGCCCACCTCCTCCCCAAAGTCATTTAATTGAAAGAAGGTTCAGGAGAAGATAATTAAAACCACCAAGATTTGGGGGGGGGAGGGGGGGGGGAGGCATGATGCAAGCATAAGAAACAGAGTAGTGTTGATTGGAAGGCAGGAAAGCAGTAACAGTACAAGAGAACACTAAATTAACAAAGAAACAGCAAAAATCAATAAAATAGTTTCCAACATAACATGTTATTAGACAGTGAAACCCCATGCTACAGAGTATTCATGTGGCTGAAAGCTGAAGAGAGGTAATAGATAAGCATATGTAGAGCACAAATCAAGTTCCTGTAGGCAGGGATGACCAAAAGGCTATAAATTGTCATGCTTTAGAGTGTAAAGTAATCTCTAATTACTAGGTATAAGGGCAAGACCAAACAGAGCCATACAAATAAGCTTGCTCAAGTGTCTCTTATGTCTTCCTATGAAATATCTGATGCTGCCCACAGAGGGGTATGGGGTAGGTCACAGAGTAACAATGGGTTCGATCCAGAACTATACCAAGTATTTTCAAGGCCTCTACAATTCCAGAGAAAAAAGGGCATGCGCAAAATAACTCTAGATTGCATTCAGCAAACAGCGAAGTTCAACTTATTTTCATGAAATGCAGCATATGCAATATCTACATGAGTACAATTTATCTACGCTGTAGCTGCTTTTCCAGATCCCTGGCAACTGCCAGGCTCCTAGACAAGTCACTGGCTATCTTGAAATAAAGGAAAAAGCACATCTCGTATGATTTTCATGCAAGAAGCGAGATTTAACTGGGTAACACTAGTGAACTTACACCTCTGGCAACACTATCACCAGCCAGAGACTCTCTCCAACTCAAGAGGCTGCAAGTCTGAAATTCTGAAATAAGCATTGTTTTATGCCTTATTAAGGCTAACTCACTATAGCAATTTCCATCACCTAATCTATCTTATTCAGTGTTACATGTACTTGAAAAAATCATCATCAATTATGCTAACAATTTCACTCTAACAGTCTCTTGAATGGCTTGCTGATTTTAATTCTGTAAGCAGAGTGTCATCCTAATTTACTGTTCTTTCGTTTCAACAGCAAAATAGGCATGTTGGCAGTGAGCCTTGGTGAGTCTTTCCATGCTACAGAATATTAAAGTTCATATATCACAATTCAAATGGTTAAATTATCAGACAGGATGCATGGGTTACTGGTATGACTCACCAAGTGTAGGACCACTTTGCTTCCCCCGCCTTTTACGTATACCGATTACACGCTGACCACCCTTGTATACAAGGCAGTTAAAGATTCCAGAGAGCCGCAATACAGTTAAAAAAAAGTAAGGCCTGTTTTGAAAAGATACATACAACTTTTTAGGTTGAGAAGAAAAATTCTTTGCAACAGACCTCTGCAAGCTAGGATGACGATTAGGCAGTCCCCTGAAAATAAGGGCATTTGAACTTTTGCTCAAATATGCCTTGACACACTCCTCGATCTCTGGGGCACTGAACTAAGCTAAACAGCAGTTCTTCGGCCAATACCAAAGACTGATGTGTGCTAAGACAAGGAAGACTTTGTAGAATCTAAGTTTTGTGTCCATATGGGGTACAGGATGCTGGGATCAGGATGCGTCACTCGTCATTCTCCTAACCACTTTTGCACTATTCAGCAGCAATCAAGATTGCTGAAGTATGCTCACATGGATTGCTTGGATTAGTTGTGGGAAGGGAGAGGTATGCAAACAATTTCCAACAGCATTTATAAGGACTCATGACAACAGCAATGAATAGTCTCACAAAGCAGGCACATTTTTGAGTAGGTGTTAGGTTTTCAACCCTTCCCTCAAATTAGATGCCAACTTACATGAAATTAAAATTGCATGTAAGAACAAAAACTACTCTTGTTCTATAGTTTTACATTCTTGTGACACATCTGAAGGATGGGTCTAAAAAGATCGTAGAAGGCAAGAAGGTAAAAAGCTGTCAAATCTGAAGATCATCAGGTTTACTTTTGCTGTTAAATAGGTACTATTAAGTTAGGACTGCTTTGTTTCCAGGGCCTTTACTATTCTGAGAATCTGAATGGTAAACGGAGTAAAACTTCTGGTGTCCCACAGCTGTTAGTTCCCGCCCTTTGCCACGATAGTTTTAGATGTCATTTAACCATTTTTATAAAGTTGCAGGTAGTAGACCACAGACTGCATTGTGCAGTATCAGTTTGAGCAACATTGCATGTGGCAATACCAGATTCTTTTCAATATCCATTACTGGAAAGCTAGTACCAACTAAACCCATGTCAAACGAAACATGACAAAAACATGGTTTTCACCTCTTCAGTTTGGTACAGACTTTCATTTAGTTAACTGCTTGCACTTCATAGTTGTTCAATCCTTTCAAACTGAAGAGTAAAACTTTCTGGAGTTACATCAATGCTTCAGAAATCAAGAAGCCAGCAGTTCTTAATGTACAACTTACAAACAGACTTAAAAGTAGCATGGGAAAAGAGCCAACGGGATTAAGCACTACAGAAGGGATCACAAGAGAACAGCCCACAGAGACAAATAGAGAAGAGAGACTATAGAAAGGAGCCTATACATCAATTTGTGCCTGAACTTCTTCCAAATCCTGATTTAGTCTAATATATCTGTCACATTCTCTCTTGACAACTTGGAAGAGCACATCTCAAATGAGGGGCAAAAGGTAGGTTTTACTCCCATACTGACAAAATTTGTATCCTGAAATAATAGTCACTGAAACAGGTAAAGGCAGTGTCTCAACCCTTAAGTGCCATGCTCCACTACTACTGGATCTTTGGACAGAACATAGCAGGGAGAAGCAGGAAAAAATGCAGGCAGCATGAGAACATTACACAATATTTTAGAGTTTTAAGTGCTGACCCACAATTAATTTCTTTTTTTTAATAATTACTTAAACATTCTTGGAAGACTGACGCTCTGGATAAGTGAAATTAAAAATAATCTGAAAGTATTCAATTGCATATCAAGTGCATTATACATGAAAACAAATGCATTAAATACATAAGAGACTTCAATTTCATCCTATTTTAGATCCTTTGACATTAAAAATCATTGGGTTTTATTCCGATCAGTGGTCATGATTAGACAGAAACTTAACCAAACTGATCAACTGGTCGAAACATGGGTGGGGAAAAAACTAGAAAGGACATTTTTCTTTCACTACATGCCATCATAGTACAAAACTTTTTTTTATCAAAATGGTTTAAGAATTTGCCATCTAGATAAAGCACCACCCAGCTGTCTGTAATTGACTTTAATATCTACATATTTAAGACTGCCTGGATATAATGACCTCCAAAGTGCTACTGATGTCAAAGACAGGAACCAGTCAACAGAACACCAGAAGAACTCAGAAGAAAATTAAGCACGAATACATTTTAAAGGTTATCTAGGAAGCCACTGAATGCCTTCCGACTTACATTAATCAAAACTGCTTTAAAAATACTTGCAGGAAATCTTTAAAAAACAAGAGCAAGAAAGACTATTGAAATAAAACTGAACTGAAATAAAGTCATAATACTATGTCTTGTTTAAGGACTAAAATCAATTTTATTTACAGCTTTTGTCCGAATGTTCCAATTTGGTCGATAACCTCTTCCTTTTGTTTCTGCTCCCATGACAGTGATCAGTAATCACTTGATTTCCCAACAGGGACATAAAGACTGACCCACAGAAAAGCTGACTTCAGTTATGTCAGCCTAAAAGCCAGCCAGGCCTATGCCAAGGGGGTTCAGGGCAGTTACCCAGTGCAGGGTGAAAAAAACCCAACTTAAACTCAAAGAGGAATGGTGTTACACAGATGAAAAGTCATCTGCAGCAGTGCAAGTCCCAATTTCTGTTTGGCACATAAGGCACAGCCATAGCTTTTGACACAGGTGAGATGTATTTGTAGCTAGATCAGTAAGAGAAGCTTCAAATGCAGATACATCCTTTGAATTATGTACCTGTGATGTACCTAAATAGCTTCTCATGGCTACTGTGTCTTAAAATGAAAATGAAAAAAAAACCCAAGAAAAATCTCTTACTGCATTAGATTCTTCTTCTAGAAAGCATTTAAGAACATGTGTAATTTCAAGCATATGGTTTAATATTTTCCCTAAAATTTTATTTAGTAAATAAAAGCCAAAACTCATTAAGCACATATTACACTTAACCTTCATCAAAATGAGTCCCAGACAGTTTGCTAGTTGCTCTTTTCACCATTCCGTAAGACATTCAGAAGCTGAACAGTGACTTTATTCCAGAAAGCACAGAAGAAAGGCTGGCGCTCTGCACGATATTCAAGCTAACTGTAGTCCACAGAGTGAAGAAGGATGAAGATCATAACATCACTGGTGTCAGCCTCCATATAAAGAGAAGTGTACCATGCCCAACTTCTGACTATCGTGTCCAATTGCAGATATACTTTGAAATAACTCCTTTAGCAAGCTACTCATTACTGTATATTACATGCATTCCACAAATCACAGCTGCACTTGTTCTGTAAAGTCCAGTTTGTAAAGCTAAAATGTGATGATTTAAGAGACAGGGCATTAACGCCTAGATTCTTCCAGCCCTATAGGCAACAGGGAACTTAAAAACTATTAAAACATTATTTGTTCTATAGGGATTACTTATTACACATTCAATTTAGTCAACCATGTCTGCTGAGAGGCACACAAATCCCACCATAGCTAATTTAAGAACTTACCAATTTCCCTTG